>JACEGR010002084.1:0-141216 GCA_014170235.1 Listronotus bonariensis | reverse complement strand
TTTACTATTTTTCGGCGGTTTTCAATGGTTTTTATAAGCAAAACCGCCGGACAGTGGCTTTCACCGAAAAATAAGTAAAAATCGACGAAAATTATAAATTCATTTGATTTTTCAGCGGTTTTCATTTATTAAATTTGATGATTTTGATTGATTTATAATTGATCAAAACTGTTGGCGGCCGTTTAGCTAGTGCCAAGAAAAAATTGTCATTATATCTATTATTTTTTAGATTTGATTGGCCATATTTCCAAAACTATATGAGATAGGCATATTAAATTTGGTATTTTCTTAAAGCTTTTTAAAATTTTAATTTTATGGTGATGCAATATACAGTTTGTTCTAAAAGCCAGTTTACTATCAAATTCCCGAGGATGGCCATATTTCCTAAACTATTAATAATTGGATATACCACATAAGAACTTTTTTAATGCTCTATAATATATCTTTTGAATGGTTATATAATATACAGGGTGTTCTTTTTAAAAACTATATTTTTTCAATAAATCGAAAACCGAATGTTCAATTGTTTTTTGTTGGCAGCACGTTAATTAGCGAAAAATATACTACAACTTTACTAATTCAGACGACTACGTACCTCCAATAATAAGGAAGTTAGCAATAGTGCCGACTTAAAAATGATATGAATATTTAAAAAAATGCCAAACTAAACAATTAAAAAAAATCAAAGCATACTTTTTTAAATGAAAAGTATTTCCATATATAAATTTTTTAAACAGTTATTTAAATAGTTTTAACGTTTTTTACTAATATTATATAAGTTATAGATACTATTGTTGCATGGGGACCAAGAGTAAACTTCTAAAACACGTCACGTTGAATCACCTAAAGAAATAATAAAAAACACATAAATTAAAGAAATAATAACAATTATTATTAGTTAGGACTTTGTGTTCATTAAAATTATTTAAAAAGTTACTAATAAAACACTTGAATTTATATATTTTTTTCTGTTTTTTTTTTTACCAGACACAAAGTTATTTTGCTCTTGGACCAATAAAGGTTGATTGGTCAATTAATATATGCCCCAAACTTTTTTTTTCATGTGGTTTCCCTACAAAATGAATCGATTTGTTAGCCTATCCTATCTTGGCGACTTAACTTTTTAATACCTCCTAATATACGCTTTTATTATGTATGTAGATAATATGCCAATATAAACCTAACAAATATTTATCTACTATTATCTTTTAATCTAGTAAACTATTATTGGTCCCTAAAATTATTGTGTAGATAACTTGTATAATTATTGGGTGTTTATTGTAGAAATTTTACAATATTTTTTTACAATGTTATGTCATGTAACTAAGAATATTTTTTCAAAAATGTGTTCAAGCATTTTTAAGTTATTTATATTAAAAAGTTTTTGTAGAAATATTTTTTGTTACATTTATGACAGCCATAAACTTTATTTAAATATTATACATATATTTTTTCTTTATCACAAATTCTTTTGTATAAATTCGTTATACCCCCGAACCATAAAATGTCACTTAATGAGACGTAGTACATCTTAACTAAATCTGGAGTCCAACCGTTCGATCAACTCAGGAATTCATTCTGATTGGTCAATTTCAAACGAAACCATGAAAACGACCAATTAGAATACGTTACTAGGTTTGATCCGATTACAAACAAGTTAAAACAATTAAAAATTTTTTCTTCCTAATAGATTTTGTATTTCAACTTTAAAAACAAAGGAACTGCCACACCACATAAGCATGTTATTTTGTTAGGCTCAAATGTGCAAATGGTTATTGGGATTAAAACAGTACATACACACAGTACACAAAAAAAATACAAACAATAATTTAGAGCACAATAATGCCCACAACTAGATATAAAGGTTCTCACCACTTAAAAAATAATCAACATTATTTTTTTATTTTAAATTAAATACTTCTGAATACCACTGTTGTTTCTTTATCATTGCTATGTGTTCTATTACTCTTGCACTTGAGCGTAAAAAAAGTAAAAATATAGGTATTTTATCTATTTCTCTCATGAATAGTGAAATTTTTAATTGCTTTTCAGCACTGCATTAAAAAATAGTTTTGCTAAAATACAGGGGGTCCGTAAATCACGTCTCGGATTTCTGTTGGCGATTCTGCACAAAAAATTAATGCAACAAACTTACCTACAGTTTCGAAAACTCAAAATTAACGGTGTGATACTTATAGGGTGTTAAGAGAAAAAAACATTTGATATTTTTTATTTTTAAGCACAAACTTTTTTTCTTCTTGTTGTGCTGATTTTCGCCAAATTTTGCATAGATATCAATAACAAATTACACCTAAACAACGTTTATTTTCAAGGCTTGCTTTGTTAATTTTAAAAATCAGAATTTCTTATTAAACGTACGTAAATGTTTAAAGTGCACACAATATCCATTAGATATTTATTAGATAGTCTTATATCCACTGAATGTCCATGACCATCATATATATCCATTAGATGTACAATGAATATCTTTGAAAGATATTTAATAAATACAATTTTAGTTTGAAATGTCATTAGATATTACAAAAAACAACAGACAAAATATTTTTTAAAACTATTTTAAAGATAGGAATCAAAATATGGATTATGGATTATGGATATTCTATAGATATCCCTGGATATCCAGTAATCGAAAAAACGTGGGAATATATAAGGATATCCGGTAGATATCCAGTGTATATCCGTAGGGATAATATGAAGTCTGCTTATCATCGACAAAAATCGGAGTCAAAAAAGTGTTTACAAAAGTTTACTGTTTATTTTTATTAAAAATTTGCAATAAGAAAATTAAATAATGTTTTGTCAATTTTTTTTTATAAAATTTATTATATATAACATTAAAACGTTTTAACCACCTTGTACTCACTATCGTTCAAAGCTTGTTTCCTCTTTTATACTTTAGATTTATTTTTAATAATTTCAAGCAGTGAAATAATTATTTTGTCACATCAATTTTAAATCTACCGCCACCTTTTTTGAAAACTGACAAGAACGCCTCCACCGCACCGGAACTATGACCGGGTCCTCGACATGATTCAAGTCACGAAATACGACTAATACGCTGTCTTTTTCTCATAGTCAATAGGAGCAATTTAAAGGTGTTTGAGCGGCGTCTGATTTACATTCGAATGCAGAGCATACGTAGAAATCACGTGACCACGGCAGACAACGAGTTCCCGGCAGCCAGCGGGCAGAGTAGAAAGTCGAAACTGACGCCATCCGCCATTTTAATGATTCGTTTACGCCAGCTTATGAAAAACAATAGTTTTTTTACCATTACCAAAGTGTTTCGTGTTGTTTTTGTGTAAAAGTTGATTATTGGGACGGTAAGTTGCATGTAAAGCCTTTAGAATTAAAGATTGTGCAACTTCTTTATTATTTTCTGTGTTTTTCTCGTAAACATTAACCTGTTGATAACCGGCTTTTTATGACCGGTTTGATTCCTGTAAGTATACCATATTTTAGAAAATACTAATTATAGTGAAAAATGTAATTTTGTTTATTTAGTAGTAAATTAAAAGGCCAGTGTGTATTTCTATTGCCGGACACTTGCGCTAATATTCATTCTATTCGCCAAAACACAATTGACAAGAATATTTTAAAAGATAGTATTATCCGATTTTGTTGCTACAAAGTATAATTGGGAAGGGAAAAAGGAAAGAGGATGCTATCTTCATTAATAATTTCTGACTGTATTAAAAGTATGTTAAAGTGTCTTTTAACTTTAATTCAGTAATTTATAATTATTAAATTTTTTGCAGAAGGAGCTGCCTTAAGCCCAAATGGAAGATGTAGTACAGAGCAAGATATTATCAACTCAATTAAGAACTGGTTGCGACATGCAACCGCAAGACTCGAAAACAATCAGTAAGTGTTTTTTAAAAATTAAGGCATTAAATAAATTGAAAAATTATAACTACAGTGTTTTGCAAAAGTTAGTAAACAACTTTGTTTTAAATTTTCCTTTTAAACCATTCTGTTTATTAATTTAAAAAAATTATTATTAACTAGTTGTTGCCTACGGCCTTGCCCGGGTGCTCATAGGAAATTAACAATGAGTTTACCATAAATGACACATACAGTGTGTCCCAGGATAGGTGTTACACAAGGACAAATAAACTGGTTGCATGGTCCAAAACTGATAAATATAAAATTTTACTTTGGTTTTAATATACAGGGCGAGTTATAACTATAAATATGAAAAATTACTGAGAGTAAAGTACCTTTATTTTTAAAATAGGACACAATTTTATAAGTAAATGTAGAAAATTGATTTTATTTAGGTTAAAGAATTGAATTTAAAAAAATATTTTTGTCAATTTTTTGCATTATGCATTAATAGTTTTTAAAATACTTGGCTTAAGGCATCGACTTTAAAAAAAATACTTAAAATTAAATTTTCTTTTAAATTTTGCTCCCTCTTCCGCGTTGTAATGCATAATGTAAAAAATTGACAAACACATTTTTTTACTTTCATGCTTTAACTTTAAATTTTGACAAAAATTTAATTCTTTACCACATTTACTTATACAATTTTGTTCTATTTTTAAAAATAATAATAGTTTGTTTCTGGGTATTTTTCATATCTTTAGTTATTGCTGGCCCTGTATAATACCAATTGGGGTAAAATTTTGTATTTATTAGTTTTGGACCATGCGACCAGTTTTCCCAAAATGTCTTTTTAATTTTTGGTCCATTTGTCCTCTTGTAACACCTATCCTGGGCGTAGTGTGCCTTGGAGAAGCCCCGAAACACAAATGAGTTGGGGGCCCAAAAAAAAATAATAATAAGAAAAAAAAGAATTCCCCATCACTTTCCAAAGAATATTGTTTTTCTTATTTTAGCATTGCATTTTGTCGTTGCTATCAAACATTTTTGAAGACTAAAAAAGAGCCCCACCTTCCTAATTTACCCGACAGTTTTACACTTTTCCAGCACCTAATTATTTTTAAGTTAGTATTTTTTTGGTAATAAATTTAAAACTAACATATCTCTGGTTTTTCTATAGTTTTCTTTTTTCTTTTCAGAAAGAAAAAAATCAAGAACAAGACGAACACCTGAACTGAATAATATTTGAATAAAATTTAGTGTGTTTTTTTAAATACCAATATACTGTTTAAACTTTACAGAGGTTTTTTTTTTCAAATAAGCCCATATACTGTTAGGGGATTTTGTTAACAATTTTTGTATCAGTTATCCCGATTATGAACTTATCGTATTAGATATGAGTATAAGGTAAAAGTTCATTGTTTTTTGTTTAACCCTAATAAACAGGTAAATATGCTGTGTGGTGCATCGTCGAGCGGGATCTAGAGGAAATCACATGTAATTTTTAATGGGGTCAATTATTGGCTTTCCTAATTATTTTGAAGAAAATTTTTATTGAAGAGCATGCAAATGTATGTACATGGTAAAAATTTTAGATTTTCCGGTTAACTTGTTTGCGAAATCGCCTAATAACAATTTTTCAAAATATTAGCATCTAACTCGCAAACAGGTAAACCGAAAAATCTAACAGCCAGATTCTGTAGGCTAAACCTGCTTAAATCCTTATTGGTGTGTTTTATATGAGTGCTTTAAAAGGACTTACTACATAGTAGTACCCTTAAACCACTGTAAGTTTTAAGTTGCAAGCAGTACATATGCCTAAACTCACTAAGATTTTAAGCAGGTTTAGCTTACTGAATCTGGCTGTGAAGTTTTTACCATGCTGACGTGAGTTTGCATGCTCTTTAACAGAATTTTTCTTCAAAATAATTAGGAAAGTCAATAATTGACCCTATTAAAAATTGCATGCGATTTCCAATATCCCTCCCGACAATGCACCACACGGTCCCTATATCCCTTTTAAAATAAAATATCTAATAGATATAATATATATATACAGAGGATACCTACTGTAGATCTTTTAGATATCTAATTGGATATCCATAGGATATTTCCTATATCGTGGATATAGGCGGACATTTGGATATTCTTGGGATGTGTAAAGGATATCTAGTACATCCAGTGGATATACTGGATATCCATGAAAGATATCTTTTGTACAGCTGCCTAATTTTTACAATCGCGGAAGACATCGTGTTGGAGTGGAAACCGACGAACAAATTTTGAATTCAATGAACGAGGATTCGACACGGAGTACGATAAGAATTATAATGTAACTTAATCTGATTTACGAATTTTGTTTTTTTTTTTTGGTGCATCGCATAGTTTTAAATAATTGACTGATTGATAATCGTGGATACTGGTGGTGTGTACCGCCACGTATGGGTAACTCTTTTAATTTCTTTTTTTAGTAATTGTAATGTACTAAAAGCGACATTAAATAAAAAAGTATTAGCCACAAAGTTGCGTAAAACTTCCAGTAATTTCCAGCGTTGCCAAATGTTTTGAAAAAAGTTTAATTGTTTACGACTCAATTTTCTTGAAAATTATTTATTTTCGAACATAATTTATTATGCTTAGAGTAGTAGTAAGAAATCACCTCCTAAAGTTACGAACGTTATTTTTTAACACTCTGTATATATAAAGCTGTTTCATTATTTTATCATGTAAAATCACGGCCTTAAGTTTCGCGGACAAATTTTTAAATTATCCTATATACTAAAGGTTAAGCAGATCAATCCATAGACGTCTTTAAAGAGGTAAGAGGGGTTATTGGAGGAAATAAAATGGAATAGGAAAACTAGTCCCACAACATGCAGGCTTTGCAGAAAAAAGGAGGTCTTCCTCGATAGCACAGTGTTCAAAGTGTCTTGCTTCTATCCAGGTAACCCGAGTTTAACCTTCAGCCGAGAAGGCATTTAAGGTAGTAGTTATTTAAATATCATTCGTGGTAGCACTACCTAAACTGCATGTTTCAGTACTTGGACAAAAGTAACGCAACAGGGGAAAAAATCGGTTAGGCACTCCTACTAACCCGACACCCACGAGCACTCTCGTTCTTAGGCAAAAGTTTTCTGGAAGCTGTCCCAAAAAAAAAAAAAAACAGCCTCCCTACATAGTACCTAAAAGGCTGCGGTGAGATTTCAGGCTAGAATTTATTTAATCTCTTCTAAAGGGTCTTTCAATAAGAGTTTATAGATAGTTTTGCAAATAGAGATTTTTGGTTTCTAATCCATACTTTTTTAATTTATAGGTGTTACTATATTAAGTATAGTGTGCAGTTTTATGATGCAGCGTCTGACTCCTCTTAATTGGTTGGAAGTACTAAAAAAATATAACCAAAATGCGGTGGCGGCTCGTCAGAGGAGGCAAGGAAGGCTTAGTCTCCCCAGAAAATTTGAGGCTATTTATCGCAATTAATTTAAAGATATTGACAAATAATTATATACATCCTTTTTAAAAATGCTTGGTGCATTCATTACTTTACCATTAATTGCTAATATAAATACCTAATAAGCACCGAATTAAAACCATCACAACCTACCACACTGCAGTCAGACCGCTCCACGAGACCGCGAAAGTTGAAATAACGGAAAGTACCATCAAACGGGGACTAATAAACGCCATACGTAGCAAGGAAGACAAGCCTCCCGGCCGATACCACCGGCCGCTTTAAAAACACAGCTTCGCGTACCCGATCTAGCAGAGACAAACGTTCCGCCTTTTTAATTTTCGATACGTAAATTTAAATTGCCGTAGGAGGCTAGCAACGAAGGCTAGCCAAAGTTGGTCTTCGTTAGTGCTCGTCGCTTAACGTGTGTTTGTTTTTGTTTTGATTTATAAGGTCAAATCGTACAAAAAAGCCATGTTTTCGTGATTTTTTTTCTGACGACACAGTTAAAATTTATTTACTCAACCAATGGTACATTAAAGTATGACATTCGAAGAATGTTTCATCAAATTTTTACAAAAAATATTAAAAAATACGGCAATGGCAGCAATTGTTCGGACGTGTCTCGAAAAAGTTGAATTGCGGTGCCCCTCATAACTTGGTGCTGATCATCCGAAATCAAAAATCAAAGTTCATTCGTTAGATAATAGTTTTCCCAGGTAACGCTGTCGAGTTTTTTTGTTTCCAAATTTTTTCACTTTTTAGAACACTTTGAAGTGAAAACACAATTTTGTGGGAAAAATCGGCTAATTTGTTATTGCAAAATCAAAATTATGAAAAAAACTCGACAGCGTTACCTCGTAAATGATGTACAGAAATAGTGTTTAAAATTTCAAAATGATCGGTGCAGTAGTTTTGGAGTTATCAGGGGCACCGACTTTGAAAACGTGAGTTGTGAATTGAATACCTTACCCCCTTAAACCAATGCGCTTAAAAAAACTCGACAGCGTTACCTCGTAAATGATGTACAGAAATAGTGTTTAAAATTTCAAAAGGATCGGTGCAGTAGTTTTGGAGTTATCAGGGCACCGACTTTGAAAACGTGAGTTGAAATTAAATACCTTAGTTTTTAATCTGAAAGGAAAGGAGAAAATAAAGCCCTAAAAACTTAATAAACATTTTCATTAAAAAGGTAAAATTTCTATCACAATAATTTTTGTTTGTTTATACAATATTTATATACATTTTTCGTAGAAAGTCAGTAAGCCTGGTACTTAACTAACTTCAATTTTTTCTAATTATAATTAATATAAAATGTACACCATAAATTATCTACTTATTTAACAAAGCAAGTACCACCGAAAAAAGAATTAAAAGAGCAGATGTAACCATAGTTGATGCACCATCGGGTGTAGTATTATCTGGAGGAGCACCGGTTGTAGTGTTGGGAGAACTGGAAGGTGTCGATTCAGTCGTTGTAGCATTTGGATCCACATTGAAGTACTGATGTAGTTCATCCCAGTGTTGATTTAACCAAACCTGATTGGCCTGTGCAGTAGCAAGAGCTGCACTGGCAGCTTGGTGAAAGTCTTCGTGGAGTGTGCTATTTGAGATGAATGCTTCAAGCTGAAAAAAGTACTTTTAGTCAAATATCTGGTTTTATAGAGGGGATCTAAGAAAATGTAGGAAATTTGCTAAATATTAGAGTTAATTTATACAGGGTATTCGCTATATAATGGTACACAAAGAAACCACGGATTCCCTAATGCCAATATAAACGTTCAGCAAACTTGAAAGGTATATCCCGTCCCTATAGCTCTCTTATTTTTTGAGACAGACAAATAAAATTAAGTATATCGATATTTAAAATAAATAAAGATTGGTTTATTTATACAGTTGTTTTCTATCGCTTCCGGTTTAATCAAAAATTACTGCTGCTTACAAATTTCAAATTTTATTTTAAACAATTTGGTACCACACACCTACATAATATTTTGGGAAAGGATTTTTCCGAAAAACAGTAATAAAAATATTTTCTTGCAAACTTATGTATGTCGTACCAAATTGTTTGGAATAAAATGCTCTTTCGAATATTAGTCCCAGAGCTAGTGAACTCTTCGAGTAACGTTAGACCTGTAATGCTGAAAATTTGTATAGTAATGATTCATAGCAAGCTAAGTACTAAAATAATCACCTGGCAGGCATCAGCCGTGCACATCATCACCCTGTATGTTTTTGAAAATTTAAAAAAAATTGGATGTGAACAAGTACCTGCCAGGCGAACCGAAAGGTGTGTTAACCGGGTTCTCACGAGAATACTATCAAGCCTCTTATTTTCTTAAAAAGTATTTTTAAAATTTTTATATTTTGGTCGGACGTTTGGTTAAATAGGATAAAGATTTCTAATGTTTCAGATTTTATGTAGCATATTATAAACCTTAGCTTAAGATAGTGATTATCTTTTAAATTATTGAAGTTCTTTATTACCGAACGTTAATTTCTGTAGCACTTCCGGTAAAACCGGAAATTTAATTTTTTAGGTGAAAGGATATAAGGTTCATTAAATATATGTAATAAATCGCATTCGCCCTTTTTTGGCATCATTTGTTTTTTAACAAATCGATAAAAATGGCGGTTTTTATGATATTTTCGAACGCCATTTTCTCAAAAACTAATTAAGATGGGTATAACATATGGTCATGTATTTTCTTTGAATTGCCTGTTTAATTGATTAAAAAAATAGGGTTTCCATTTGAAATAGCAAATTTGGGAGCACTTCAGTTTAAACCGGGTATGCTACATAAAATCTGACAATATCAGAAATTATTATCCTATTCGACCAAACATCCGATCAAAATATAAAAATTGTAAAATACTTCTTAAAAAATATCAGTCTGGGAACACGGTTAACACACCTTTTGGTTTGCCTGGTAGGTACTTGTGCACATCCAAGACGCCTGTCAAATTTTTTAAACCTTACTATGAATGACCTAAATCCTGGAAAAATTCAAGCTTTCAGCTACAACTTTTTTAATACTTTTTACATCTTAAAAATATAGAGGGTGATGGTGTGCACAGCTGATGCTTGCCAGGTAATGATTTTCGTACTTGGCATTTTTTTTATGGACAAACCACGAAGGCTAAAAGCCTAAATACTAACGTACCGTGGGTGTCTTAAGCGAGGTAAGAGGGAGTTTGTTGACACGGGACTTAAATACTTGAAGATTTGGGGGAAAGGAAAGACCTCCGCGGGCAGCAGGTTCCACAATCTAGACACTCTAGGGATAAGAGGGAACAAAGTAGGAAGTTCGGGGCCTGTCCAGTTGGACCGTATAGGGATGCATACGCATGCTATAAATCATCACTATACAAAATTCCAGCCTTACAGGTCTAACGTTACTCGAAGGGTTCACGAGCTCTCAAACTATATGCTAACGAGCCACCCTGGTTCCATCTGAAAAAAGGAGTTATGACTATAATGCCCAGTTGTAAAAAGCAGGTTTAAACTCAGTTTTACCGAACTGAGGTCAGGCCTTTAAACTTTTTGTAAAATCCTAATCACAATTTTAATTCCTTGAAAGCGACAGCAATATTGAGATTTTACAGAAAGTTTAAAGTCCTGACCTCAGTTCAGTAGAACTTAGTTTAAACATGCTTTGTACAACTAGGCCTTACTTTTACATCGCCTGGAAAAGCCGTAAAAAACAAAAGACAATAAAATCAATTTTTTCATGGCTTCTTGACTCAAAATTAACCGTTTTAGCCTCATCATGACACTCTAGATTGAAATCTAAAAAAATAAGTTTTATAAGCAAAGGTCTAAAAAATAACATACCTATGGGCAGTCATTGTGATCAGAATGTTGTATTCTTATGATAAGATTTACCGGTGGTGTCATTTAAAATTTAAAAGCAGTCATAGCCCGAAAGTGAAAAAAATTATAAGATAAACCTTTTATTTGGCTAAACGTGTATTTTTTATATTTCATTTTTCCGGATAGTAAGTTTTGTAATAAAAGGGTAAAAACATTTATAATAATAAAAAAACACTCACCTCCTCCAATTGACTTTGAGTAGTAAATCTTTCTGCCAATCCAGTTATCATACTTCTTAGGGCGTTCAAACTTTGGTACCTGTAAATAATTTTTAAACAATAGGAATTATTTTGTTAATAGGGTTTTAAAATTGTATGAGAGATTAGTATTTAATTTATTTTTAAATTTAAAAGAATGCCCTAATAGGCATGATAAAAATATACAAAAATTGCTGTTATTTTGTATTTTATATACAGGATTGGCTTAATGATGATACACCTAGCCAATGTGAGGAAAAGAGACAGTCTAACCAAACTAAGTAAATACTAGCATGTAAAAATTTCGCATTGGATGACTAATCTTACATCTTTGTTGTAGCTTTACTGGCCGATACACCGGTGTGAAAATGAACTCACCGACCATAGGAATTAAAAACATATAAATATCCGTGATGGGGAATAAGTTGCTCGCGTCGTCATCTGACGAAAGGCGGAAGCAGGAAGCCTGGTAAACTAAACGCCTATAATAAAAATGCCAGGCGATCATCACTTCTGTCTCACTTTTAATTATTCTCCTTTTTGTGGTTCGCGCACCATTTAAACGACCTCGTTTAGACAGCGATAGTTGATCTCTATCTCTCTCTCCAATTGGCAGGCCTCATTGCAGCGTGAAATTTTAGGGGAGTACATAGTAAACTGGTGGAAAGGATTAAATTTACACATTTGCTAAGGTCGGCGGTTTTGGTTACCATACCGATACTTTTACTACTGCGTTATACAGTTTATAAAATCAGATTTATGGATTATAATAAAAAGTGTTTATTTTAACAATGTAACAAATGGTAATATTAAATTTTTATAAAAATAAATATATAAAATAAAGTAGATAAAGTGCGTTTAAAGGAAAAAAATTATCCAGCTTTTATTTCCCTTTTAGTGAAAGAGTATACCTTTTTAATTTTAGGATGTGATAGCGTGTCATAAAATACCAATTTTGCATATAAGAGTTTTTGCCTATTGCTTCCGGTTTAACCGGAAGTGATAAAGCTTTGATATTTTAAATAAAACACACTGTATATTTTTTTTTAAAAATTTAAATTCTGCAAGCTATTCCTGACATAAAAGCTTTAGTATAGACATAACCTATCTCTTTATCACAATAAACAGTTTTTTGATATTGTGTCGTCGTCTGGACCTTTTTAAACGTCGTTTTCTCTTAAACTAAAAAATTTAGGTTATGGGGTATATTATAGGATTTATATTAGGAATAGCTTGAAGAATCTAAATCTAAAAAAATTATAGGATGTACTATTCCAAATTATCAGGAGTTATCATATTTAGAAGTTCAAACTTTACAGTACTTACGGTTAAATAGGAAATAGTATTATATTGGCCTCTAAAGGTAGAGTCTTTTGAAAAAACTATTTTAAACATTTTCTCTAAAACCAAAAAAGGCTGGTAATGGGTATATTTAAAGTTTCATATTAAGAATGTAAAAATCAAACTCCAAAAAATATACAGGGTGTTCCATTTTAAAATTTTGAAGGTTAAACCGAAAGCAATACACAGATGCTATTATATCTAAAATTGGAATCTGGCGATACGATATAACATTCCCAAATTTAAAACTATACGGTTGCACTAAGGAAAATTAACTGCTGAATGGTAATTTCGTTGTCACCCGGTATAAAGAACAACGCCATGATAAAATGTATGTTTCATCTAGTGTTTAAAACTTTAAATTAAAGTTGTATTTTTCCTACCAAACCATAATATTTTGCAAAGATTTTTTTATATTTTTGAAATAGTACAAAAATTTTAAAGGGCTATATAATGACACCGACAGTACTTCCTGAATATACAGATGTGAACACCGATAAGGCATCCTGGGGACCCTAATACCAGAAGCACCCTCAAGAGACCACTGTAGATATTCCAAAAGGAACATATCAGAAAGGTTTTGATATTACATATACTCGAATAAATAAATACAGAGTAATTTTTCCTTTTAATACTCTAAAAGAATGCAAGAAAATAGAAAAACCTTTTAAATTATATTCCTAGATATAGGGTTTTAAAGTTTAAAAAGAAAAATACATTTTTATCATAACTTTCCTACCACTCCAGATACACTCATGGACAAAATTATCGCAACAACTCAATTTTCTCCATAGGCTTCAATAAAAAAATGATTTAATTTAAATAGCCATAACTCTCTTAATAATTAAGTTATCAAGACAATGAAAAAAAAGAAAATGTTAAAGAAAGGTAAAGCTATAACTTTGGCGGAACCGTTGTTATTTACTGTTAACAATGCATCTTACAAGAGTGATTAAAATGTTTTTGAAAAAATAACAATTTTTATCATATTTGTGATGATAAAACATCAGAAATAAGTAAGGGTATAATTTATTCGCAAATAAGATTACTGCTTTTCAACAGCACATCACAAAGGGCGATTAAATACAAATTATTTATTTTGCCAAAAACCTTTAATCACCCTGTAGAATGTATTGTTAACAGTAAATAACAACGGTTGCGCTTGAGTTATAGCTTCACCCTTCTCTACATTTTTTTAATGTCCCAATAACCCTATTATTAAAAGAGGTATGGCCTTTATATTAAAGCATTTTTGTATTGAAGCTTATGGAGAAAAATCGAGCTGTTGCGACAATTTTGTCCATGAGTGTATTTTCACAAAAATTTTTCACACTTCTTTTTACCATTACATTACCTTTTGATGTAAAAGTTTTTTTTTATATTTTATCAGTAACGTTTAAATAAGATTTGTATTGAATTAAAAAAATAGTACACCACTGCTTTTAACACGCTTTTATTAGCAGGTTGTAACTATCTATCTATCAATCTGGCTATCTATGTAACGGAATCTTTGAGCCTAATTTTAACCAACTTCCAGCTATTCGATTTCTTTGAAACTTTGCACACTTATTAATGACCCATGACAATGCAATAATCTGCAAAAAGTATCCCGTTATCTTGTTTTTAATCGCCAGGAAAAAAAATTCCATTATATTATAAAAACAACACCTGGGTTGCCATCTGTTGGCAATATTTCAAACTTTGCCACTCAATGGAGGAAGAAATTTTTTAGTGGGTTGCCATCTGTTGGCAACATTCCAAACTTTGACTGGGTTGCCATCTGTTGGCAACATTTCAAACTTTGCTACTAAATGGAAGAAGAAATTTTTAGTGGGTTGCAATCTGTTGGAAACATTACAAACTTTGCTACTCTTGTTCACTAAAAAATTTTTTCGCCATTTTGTCAAGAGTAGCAAAAACTAAAAAATGAAAAATAATTAATAGTTTAAAAAAACTAAAAAACACGCTTTTATATGCAACCGAACTAAAAATTAGAAAATAATTTTTCATTAAAAAAAATATTGTCATTTCATAGTAAAAGCGTGGGGTGTTTAATATATTAAATGTTATAATTATTATATTTGCCAATATCTATGATGGAAAAGTTATGAAAAAAATAGTAAAATGCACCCCACGCTTTTTACTATGAAATGACAATATATTTTTTAATGAAAAATGGCACTTTCTAATTTTTAGTTCAGTTGCATATAAAGCGTGTTTTTTTTAAACTATTAGTTATATTAACTTGGGTTGTCACTATCTATCTATGTAACGGAATCTTTGAGCCTAATTTTACCAACTTCCAGCGATTCAATTTTTTGAAACTTTGCACGTATCAAGGACCGATGACAATGCAATAATTTAAAAACAGTATCCCGTTAAGTTCCAGCATTTTCCAGGAAAACCGGAAAAGTGAAAAATCGTACGTTCTGGCGGAGGCGCCAGATTAGACAATTGAATAATCGAACTTGACAACATTTGCCGACGGGTTGGGGACCGGGATAAGGTTGCAACACCTTAGTTAAACAAGCGTGCGTCCACCCATAGGACGCAACCCCTCGGCAAACGACAGGAAGACCGTGGGGTTAACAAGAACCCCCGTTAAACGGGTACAAACCCGTTACATGCAGACCAACCTGAAACTTGTTCGGAGTAGTTGCGTTCTGAAACCCCATGCAACAGTGAAGCTTTAAATGAAATGATTAGATTACGAAATAGTTCGTGAAACATTTCAATATCACATGACCGCAGAAAACTAATTGATATATCGAACTAAAAAATGAAAAATCAAGAATTGTGTGCAAAAAAAAAAGAAGGAGGAATACTGTGAACTGGTTAGTTCTGGTTAGTTTTCAATTTCTTTGAAACTTAGCACACGCATCAAGGACCGATGACAATGCAATAATTTAAAAACAGTATCCCGTTATCCTGATTTTAGGACCGCCATCGCCAGGATAAATAAATTCCTTAATAATCGTTTTTAATTATGGCGAATGCGCAAGGAGCAATTGATGCATAACTTGCTGCGTTTTTTTAATTGACTTTTTCAATTTTATAATAAAAGGTGTAAAATACATAGAAATACGGAGTTCTAAAAGGTGAAAATTATGTGGCCACTTTAGCTTTAAATCAAGAATGCATGGCGAAGAAATTTTTTAGTGAATAAACTGGAGCATTTATTTTAAAAAACTAATTGATATATCGAACTAAAAAATGAAAAATAAATAATAGTTTAAAAAACTAAAAAACACGCTTTTATATGCAACCGAACTAAAAATTAGAAAATAATTTTTCATTACAAAGAGTTTGTCAGTCACTTCAGAGTAAAAGCGTGGGGTGCATTTTACTATTTTTCATAACTTTTCCCTCATAGATATTTGCAAATAGAATAATTATAACATTTAATATATTAAGCACCCACGCTTTTTACTCTGAAGTGACTGACAAACTCTTTGTAATGAAAAATTATTTTCTACTTTTGGTTCGGTTGCATATAAAAGCGTGTTTTTTAGTTTTTAAACTATTATTTTTTAATACAAATTAGACAAAACAAACTTATTCCAAAGTAATATGAGTATTTTAAAAATAATATTGATTTCTGTTTTAGTATTATTTCTACAAAAAGTACGTACAGGGTGGCGCCTTTTCGTTGACTTTGCAGGGTATAGCGAAAACTAGAAAAGATAAAACAAATCTAATTGTACAATCCTGATTTCGATTTTTAAAACAAATTTAGTGGTGAAAGTAAATAATGGCTAACTTAATTCGTTTTGAAGATACAAAGTGTTTTTTTAATTTTGTTAACTCACTTGATATTAATGGTAGAAACAAAATGTAAATGGAAAAGTTTTAGAGATTTTTACGCAGAATTCAGCGGCGTACCTATATTTTTCGTAAACTTTTATTTTAAAGTTATAATACATAGTTGGGTTATTTTTAATGGAACACCCTGTATATTTTATCATCATTTAAAAGGTCTTCCTAAAATGTGTAAGAAATACCACCCTTGATGTATGTATTTTTAATAGCGTCGGAAATATAGTCATTATCAGGATTTTTTAAAGAAACACCCTTTATAATATATTATCGTTGCAAAGACATTTTAAAGTGGTTTATGAAAATCTCACATTTGATATATTTATCTCTTATTATTTTGGAAATATGACCATATAAATATAAAAAATAGTAGATATACGCATTAAGATTTGGAAGCTCTTATCTCCGAAACTGTTTGAGGAAATCATTTTAAATTTGGTAAATTCTTAAAGGTCTTAAAAATGCCTTTTTATTGATAATAAAATATACAGGGTGTTTTATTTCTAGAGTGCCATTTGATTATCGTATTCCTGACGATGGCTATATTTCCGAAACTATGACAAATTAAATATATCAGATATTGTATTTTTTTACGGTTTTTATGAGACCTTTAATTGGTGATAAAATATACAGGGTGTCCCATTAGAAAATTTTTTTTATCACTTTAAAATAAATGTCAATAGAAAAATATGGGTACGCCACTGAATTTTACGTAAAAATCCCTAAAACTTTTTCTATTTACAATTTTTTTCTATCTTTAATACTAAGCGAGTGCCTGGCCAAATTCACAAAATTTCAAAAAACACTCTGTATCTCCAAAACGAATCAAGTTAGCCATGATTTACTTTTACCATTAAATTAGTTTAAAATTTAAAATCATTGATTGCGCAATTAGATTTGTTCTATTTCCTTTAGTTTTTGCCACAT
The DNA here is from genome assembly GCA_014170235.1 of Listronotus bonariensis. Classification (NCBI taxonomy): domain Eukaryota; kingdom Metazoa; phylum Arthropoda; class Insecta; order Coleoptera; family Curculionidae; genus Listronotus; species Listronotus bonariensis. The sequence continues at coordinate 123,764 of JACEGR010002084.1, read as the reverse complement.
CCTGCAAGGTCAACGAAAAAGCGCCACCTTGTACATACATTTTTCTAAAATAAAATAATAAATTCATAGATATGAAGAGGGTAATTGTCTCTTAAAAATAAGAAGTTGCAATATAATGGCTGTGCTGCAAAAATTAAAATTAATAAGTTTAGATAAATAAAACATATACAAAATATTATTTTGGGAAATTTTTACGGTCGTGGAAAACATATGGTATGTAACACATGTATAAGTGTCTTTTTTACTCATGGGATTGCTGCACTCGCCTAACGGCTCGTGCTGTCAAACTTTCCATTCGTAAAAAAAGTATCACTTTATACACTTGTTACATAAATTACTATTTGGCCGTCACCTCTCCTCATCCAGAAACCTTAAAATCGATATGTGACATTTATTGTAACTATGGGGACCTAGAGGTCTCCATATTTGTAACTAAGGTCTTTCATTAAAGTCATTTTTTCGTGTTAACCGTATTTATCCGGGTGGTTTAAACCGCACTTGAAATGACATTAATATGAGAGTTAGATAGGGATAGGTATTCAAATGTTTTTAAAATGTTTTGAACCGTCTTAACACGAAAAAACGCCTTAAATGAAGAATACAATTATTATCCTAAGCATAAAATTTCGAATATTTAAACTTCCTGATATGTTTTATAAAAAAAATATTCAGTAATAATACTGAATATTTTTTTTATAAAACATGTACTGTATGTACAATTTTAAACTTTTACAACTCTTCGAAGATAGTGATTGCGATAAAATGTCTGAATGTGTTATAAAAATAATAAAAAACTAAAGAAATAAGAATGCTATTACCCAATAAAAGTTATCTTAAAGTTTAGTGCTGATAAATAATGTTGATAATTTATAGACGTTAAATCTTTAAACTGTGTAATGTTAAAGGTATTTATATGACGTTGATAGGATAATCTCACAGTGCCCAGGAATATTTTTTTTTCGCCATCAAAGGTTTAAGATAAAAGACAAATATTCAAAAGTTTGATAATTATTAACAAACCGGACGCCTCACCGATTATAATGAAATTTGGTATATGGAGGTCTTTGGGGCGCTGATTATGAATCTGAAAGAATTTTTAGTCGGACTCGTTTCATTCTCCAGATATTCATCATCAGACTTGATAAACAAAACTAACCTAAATTTACTATTTCTTCCTTCTTTTGCACTCAATTCTTGATTAAAAGCCAAATTGGTACACTAATATTTGATTTCCACCTAAAAAACCCAATCTTTTATTTATTTTAGCCGTTTTTTTATAAAATTGCAAGGCTTTACTTTCAATCATTTCGATCGCAGTAGCCTTGGCGCTGCCAAAGCTACTGTGATCTAAAGTGAAGCTTAACAATTTTGTGGAAAAAATAGGTAAAATAGATGGAAAAATGGGGTTTTTAGAGGTGGAAATCAAATATTAAGTACTAATTTAACAGAAAACTCAAGATTTAAGTGCAAAAAGAAGGGAAAAATAGTCAATTTAGGTTAGTTTTGGTTATCAAGTCTGATAATGAATATCCCGAGAACGAGACAAGTCCGACTAAACATTCTCTGCGCCCCAAAAACCGCCATATACCAATTTTCATTAAAATCGGTGAGGCGTTCGGCCTGTAAATAATTACCAAAAGTATTACTGTCACTAATTTTTAGTTTCGTTGCATAAGATGTAGCCTTCCCCAAACAAAATCGTAAGGCAGTATACACACTGATGCAATGCCACTCACACGATCGACTTAAGCCCATAAGCAGCTTGCAGCACTAGTCGCATGGTGTATCTGTCGCAAGCAAATGGTTATTTTAGGCAAATAGCTTTTGCCTAGGCAAGTGCCTTCTGCCTGGGCAAATGGTTTATTTTTATTTTTAAATGCTTTTTGTCTAGTTAATTAGCATTTCATTCTACTTTCCTAAGTAATTTTTAGACAAATGGAAATAGAAATATTTGCATAAACAGACAGTCATGCAAAACTGTCACATTGAGGGTAATGGTTAGTTCTGTTTTTTTACTATCGGCCCAGTATACGGGGCCTATATTTGGTAGAGGTACTTAACCGGATACAAGGTATCCTCCAGTATATTAATCTGCCACGCTGTGTAGTAAATCCCGAAATCCCCTCTTGGGCTCCCCTACCATAAACCTGATAGCCAGTGCCGGATAAAGGAGTATTTTTTACTGAAGCAAGGAGTAAATATTGCGCCTTTTGATTACTGAAGAAGCAATAACAACAAAGCTTTACTTTACCTTAAATTTGGGCCCCTCCCGTTCTGGCGCTGACTTCACGGCTTCACGCTTTATCCGGCACTGCTGACAGCGCATAATACAAATAGTACATACAGGCAATGGAAAGCGAGTTACTCTCTTTTATAATGCATAATTCGGCAGGAGCTATTTTTTAGATAGGTGCAGTATGACGTAATGAACCTAAAAACACAAAGATGGTGAACGAAAGTACTGCCATTTTACGAAAAATCGTTTGGGCCTGTATCTCCGTAACCGTTTACTTGAGGCTCACAAATATAAGGACTTTTATTATATAAATTTTTTTTCGTATTACTTACCCATTACGATTTATATGAGTATTGCTGTTTGTTTATTGACTTTTTACCGCTATATCTTCTAATAATTGTTTAAACTATAAAATAATAATAATTAAAATTTTGAAACCACAAATTTTCTACAACTTTAGTTTTTAACTTTTTCTTCCAAAATTTATATTTTCGAAGTTATTACTAGTTAATTTCAAAATCCTGTAACTGCGCTGGGCCTGAACATTCAACATCTGGCCAGGTATTACTATGGTTTTTATTCTTAGATTACGCTATGCATATACTTCGTTTTTATTGACCTTGTACTCGATAGTTCAACATTGAACGCATTGTAACTTTAAAAATATTAATTTTAGGAATAAAAGTTTAAATTAAAAGTCCTGGAAAATTTGTCAATTTAAAAGTTTGATTTTAAGCAATTTATTATTTAATCAATTATTAAAAGAGATATCGATAAAAAAAAGTCCATAAACCAACGGTAATAATCTTATAAATTGTAAACTGTAAGTGATACACAAAAACTTATAAAATAAACAAGATAAAACATTTAATTGTCTATAATAAAGGTTCCTATAATTATGGGCCTTACACACACGGTTACGGAGATACAGGCTTAAACGGTTTAGCAAAATGGCGGCACTTCTGCTCGCCATATTTATAAGTATTTTGTGTTTTTAGGTTTTTAACGTCATACTGCACTTTTTTCTGAAAAAATTGACTACTGCTGAATTTTTCAAGAAAAAATCCCCTTGTACTAAAAGAACATATTTTCTTTCGTTCTTTTTTACCTGAAAACACATTTTATTTGTCACATAATGACGAAAACATTTTGCGACTGCGCACATATTTTTACCCATATGTGTGCAACCATTACTATCCAGAACGTTACTTTTGTAACAAATAAAACATTTTCTTAAATCTCTATTCTTTACAGAATTCTCTATTATACGAAGGTACGTCGCGTCAGAGCATGTTTGGTAAAATAGATTTATTGGATTGATCTTGGCAACGAAAGACTAGGGGCCTCGCTGATGCGACTTCGCCCACGTCCATATTAGTCCACGCTACGCCATCTTAAAACCCCCTGTTAGACAATAATGACCAACCTCTGTTTATATCGCATACTTACCTCTCCAAAAGTTGTTGGTCTTCAGTACATCCCAAAGCTGATAAAATCCTTACTTTTTCACTAGCCACTTCAGCATCAACAAAAGCTGCCCAAAGTAAATTCCAATCTAATGCAGGGGTACTACTGTGTCGCAGTGCGGTACAATAAACAATACTTCTTAAATTTTTACGAGGTCTAAAATGTAAAAAAAATATTAAAAATGGATTTGGATATTCCTATATATAACTGTATACTGATAACAATTAGGTTATAAATAAATTACCCAAAATATCATTTTCTTTTTACCTTTCTCCTGATATCCTAAAGTCCCCAAACCTTTCTAAGGCATGATTTACACAGGGTGTCAAGCCCAATCTGCACGCCACAGTTAAAACATCGACTTGCTTCAGAGTGTAGGCGTGGTTATTGTCATCCAAATTAGTCCATGGCACTGTAGAGTAGATGTTGCTAAGTAGATCAAGTTCATGTTGCTATAAAAATAACAGTAAAATAATAGGAATAAAAATTTAAAAAATTAAAATTCAAAGGAGAAAAACCGATAAAAAAGTAAAGAAGTAGAGAAAAAGAAAGAAGACAAAAAAAAGTTAAAGAAGAAGTTAAAAAGAAAAAAAAACAACAAAAATAAGAAATAGAAGAAGAAAAATAGGAGATAAAAATGAAAGAAGAAGAAGAAAAAGAGAAAGAAGAAAGTAAAAAAATAAAAAGAAAAGAAAGTTATAAGATAAACAAAAAACGAAATTATTTATTTTACTTACTGCCACAGCTCTTCCCAAAGGTGAATCTTGTCCAATTCTTCCTAACAAGAAATTGAAACCACTTAAAGCAGGGAACCAGGCGTGATGAGAAGTGTCCAATCTTAAAAAGTCGATAATATCAAACAACTGTGAATAGTTCAGTCTGCCTGACCTGGATAGTTGGAAGGCATCATCAACGACTTGAGCTCTGTTGACTTCTGGAATTCCGGCAAAGTTTGCTGTTTTTAGAGTGGAAGCAATAGTATTCCAGAGGTTATTGTAGTTGACTCTGTAGAAGCCTAAAAAATAAAAATACTAGCATTACACACTAAGTAAAGATATTATGGTATGTTTTTAAGTTATGTGTTTTACCATTAAGTTTACTGACCAGTAGCTTGGTTATTTAAAATAATCCATGACTGATTTACTAGTGGTATTTCTAGTTCACCAAATGGTAGCAACCACTCTTGCGCCAATGTGTTAGTGAAGTTGTCTTCACTTGTTGAGTAACTGATGGGTACGTACCATCTTGAGGTTGTATTCTCTGCATTTAATAAGAATCTTCCCTAAAAATATAAAAATGGTATTGAATTTTGTGCTTTAAAATAGTCTATTTATCCTTTTCTGAATTGACTGTATGTGGTGAATTCAAAAGGAAAACACAATTATTATTTTATTTATTTTAGATTTTGTTTTTGGGTTTTCGGTCAATTAAATGAGAAACTATTTGATGTTTGTTGACGTTTCGGTTTATTATTAAACCATCTTCAGAATCTATAATTTAAAAAACAACGATCTTAATTTTAATACAAAGCAAAGAAAAATATTATACAAGGGCGCTGCTTATTAAAATAAAATAATTTAAAATTAACATACCTTTTTTTTTTAACTTAATCACTAATATTTACAAATTAAAACTACAATGTTACATTTTGAAAGCTTGGAGAAAACTAAAAATGTTTTTCCAGTAATCTTGGTATTTAACGTTTATTATAAGGTCCCTTTCGGTTTTCCTAATTTTGATAGTAAAAATTTGCATTTTATTATCCTGTAATAAGGTTATTATATACAATACTAAGATTATTTGTGTCGGTCCTATGGTTTACTGTATTAATGTAATGTATTATGTAATACAGTAAACCATAGGACCGACACAAATAATCTTAGTATTGTATATAATAACCTTATTACAGGATAATAAAATGCAAAATTTTTACTATCAAAATTAGGAAAACCGAAAGGGACCTTATAATAAACGTTAAATACCAAGATTACTGGAAAAATTTTTAGTTCTCTCCAAGCTTTCAAAATGTAACATTGTAGTTTTAATTTGTAAATATTAGTGATTAAGTTAAAAAAAAAGGTATGTTAATTTTAAATTATTTTATTTTAATAAGCAGCGCCCTTTGTATAATATTTTTCTTTTGCTTTGTATTAAAATTAAGATCGTTGTTTTTTTAAATTATAGATTCTGAAGATGGTTTAATAATAAACCGAAACGTCAACAAACATCAAATAGTTTCTCATTTAATTGACCGAAAACCCAAAAACAAAAACTAAATTAATAAATAAACGGTCAGGAAAAGAATATACTAAATTAATATTTTAAACATATAACATACCTCTTGACTGATAACAACATGTGATTCATTAACTTGGTTGACATTAATTAAGGGATATCCTGGTTGGGTCACCCAATTTTCCATGACCTGTCCCAAAGTAGTACCATCTGGTAACCTAGCTCTATCATCACCTACCAATGCTGCATCCAAACTGGTCCACAAGTTTTCCGGTAAAGTATTTAGAAAGGCGCTAGTAAATTATATTAAATTTATTACTAACAATTTACCATCCCGGATAAACAGTAACTCTGTAGACAAACGTAAGAGGGGTATTTTGCATTAAAAACTATTTTTATACATATCATAGACATCATACTTTTTTAAACAACAGTGTATCAAAATAAAATAATAAATATGACCATGCGAAGAAATGGTTTCTATTTATGTATGCAAAACCATACACCATACACCAAACAAAAAAATCAAGAATACAATCATCAAAAACGATTTTTTACCAATACATAGTTCAAAAAGTAAAAATTTCAGAAAATATATTTATACAGTGTGTCCCAGGATAGGTGTTACAAGAGGAAAAATGTACCAAAATTTTTGAATTTAAAAACAAAATTTTTAAAAACTAGTCGCATGATCTAAAACTAATAAATACACAATTTTACTCCAAATAATATTATACAGGGCGAGTTGTAACTAAGACTATAAAAAATGCTCAATATCTAACTACTCTTATTTTAAAAAATAGAACAAAATTCTATAAGTAAATTTCGTAGAGAATTAAATTTTTTTGTAAAATTTGAAGTTACAGCATGACTGTATAAAAATGTAATTGTCAATTTTTTACATTACGTATTACAACTTAAATAATGGGCAAGAGGGACCAAAATTTAAAAAAAATGATGGCTATAATTTTTTTTATTTAATTTGATGCCTTAAGCCAAGTATTTTAAAAATTGTTAATGCATAATGTAAAAATTGAAAAAAAATGTTTATTACTTTAATTCTTTAACTTTAAATCTTAACATAATATTTAATTCTCTACAACATTTACTTATAAAATTTTTTTCCTATTTTTAAAAATATGATTGGCCATTTTTTATATTTTTAGTTCTCTATTTCGCCCTGTATATTACCAATCGAAGTAATATTTTGTATTTATGAATTTTGGCCACGCGACCTGTTTTTACAAAAGAACTTTTAAAAATTTAAAAATTGTTGATCCATTTTTCTTCTAATCTAACATCTATCCTGGGACACACTGTATAAAATTTTCATTGGAAAATCATTTATTTAAGTTTGTCGGTAGAGGTACTACGTTTTCATTCCAATTAATACAACTTACTATGTAGAAAGGTAAGAGCGAAGACCCTGTATAAAGTTTTCAGTACCCAATACGTGTTCGACCATTCTAAAGATACTTCCTCCTAAAACAAAAATAAGATTTTTTTAATAAAATAATTTTCCGACATTTTTTCAACATTTGTTTAACATGTTTTACCTATAAATAAATGAAATTTTTTTAAAAATCCGTAAATTTAAATTCAAACAATTTTCTATAGTCCCAGAGCCCGTGAGCGGCAGACCTTCGTTATTTTGTAAACCGGGGTATACACGGTCATTACTTTTAACTTTCCAAAAGCATGGATAACCTTGATACATATCTATAAAATCACGCAATACATCTTCCTGGCGCCAAGGGCCATTTTGTTAACTCAAAACCAACAATATAACCCCGTAATCGACGTCTCCAAACTGAAACGTTAACTGACATGTCCTATACATGTACAAGTTTGCACGACGCGCGCCCCGAAAAATCAAACTCGGACATCAAGTCGCATGCCAAGCCAGATGTGGCAGTTTACGAAGATATGCATAAAATATATAATTAAATGCAAATATTTTTGTTCGAAAATAAAACAAGTAAGTAATAAAAATGTATTAGTAGTAGTAATATATTACAAAAATATCAACAGTTTATTACCAATATGGTATTTGTGAAAGACAAAACTAAATATAAATATTATTAATTCTAATTATTAAAAGAAAAACAATAAACAAACAAATTTTCTTTATTGCCAAACGTCAATTTCTGTGGCACTTCCGGTAAACCGGAAATTATATTTTTACGCTGAGAGGATATGAGGTTCAATAAATAGGTAGGAAAAATCGCATTAGCCCTTTTCTACCATTATTTGTTTTTTAACAAATCGATAAAAATAGAACGCCATTTTGTCAAAAACTTTTTAAAATAGGTATAACATGTGGTACATGTATTTTCTTGGAATTGCTTATAGAATTGATTTTTTTAAAAATATATAGTGTGTTCCATTTAAGGTAGCAAAGTTGGAAGCACTTCCAGTTAAACCGGATATGCCACATAAAATTTGAAACATCAGAAATATTTATTCTTTTCAACAAAACATCCCACCAAAATATAAAAATTGCAAAACACTTCTTAAGAAAATAACAGAATGTAGATAGTAATCTCGTGAGAACCCGGTTATGCTAACAAAAAGTGAAGTAAGGAAAGGAAAAAGGTGCATATTATAAAAAAATATAGACAGATGTAAGGGTGGTAGTAAAAAAATGTGGCGAACTTTAAAAGACTTAGTTGTTGGTAATAAGTATAATGAAACTATATTTGAGAATATACCTTTTCCACATAATACAGGACAGAATATTTTTGATCAAGTTGACTATCCATTGCTTCATTTGGTTAACACTCTCTGTCGACAGACAGGGTCCCAAAGGAAACAAAAATAAGCGTAATTATGCCAATACCCAAAATACCAAATCCAACAAGACCAGAAGAGATGAGACCTATCAACTTACATCCAGCTGCTGATAAAGTCATAGAAATAGTGGTGTCTGGCCAACTTCGTGCATACTTTGAAGAACAAAACTTCCATTCAAGTGCGAATCGGCACTACTGTAGGTGTGTACGAAGTGGTGTAAGGACATCAGTAAGGGTAATGTAATCATTAGTGTCTTTGTAGATCTTAAGCGTGCGTTTGAGACCATAAATCGTAAGTACCTTTAATAAAGCTTGATAAATACGGTGTGTCAACTTTTGGTTTAAAGTGGATCAAAAATTATTTAACTGATAGGTACCATAGAACAAAAGTGAATGGTGTTGTGTAAGAACCCAGTAGAAATGATGTAGGTGTTCCCCTGGGAAGCGTGTTGGGGCCTCTCTTGTTTATAATTTACATAAATGATATGCACAAAATTTTTAAAAAGGCCGACTTGAACTTATTTGCGGACGACACGCTTCTCTCAGTAACAGAAAAGAATTATGATCAAGTTGTTAATGATATTACTTTGAAACTCTCTACACTGTATAATTGGCTTTGTATAAATAAACTAAAATTAAATTCTGAAAAAACAAAATTTATTATTCTTGGTACCAAATTAAACTGTAGAACGTTTTTAAGAAAAATTATTATATTTATATTAACACTGGACTGATATAGTAAATGAAATGAAGTATTTAGGTGTTATTCTTGACCCTTAACTGAACTTTTTGCACATATTGAATTTATGTGTAAAAAAATAGGCAAAAGAGGTTTTTTTTGTAGAATAACTCAGAACTTAAGCCAATGGACTAAATTGTTAATTTATAATACAATAATTTATCCACATTTTAACTACTGTAAGTCCTAGTTGTTAGCGTGTAATAGAGATGAAATTCATCGATTACAATTTTTGCAGAATAAAGTAATGCAGATTATTTCAGGCTGAAACAAGTACACAAATGAAATGTTAAAATCGTTAAGTTGGCTTACAGTATGGCAGAGCACAGAAATTTCTAACATTATAATAATTTTTAAAACTAAAAGTAATGTAATGCCTTCTTATCTTCAAAATTATTTAATACCAACCTCCATCCATTTTTACAATGTACGCTCTAAAGACAATTTTGAAATTCTATTTGCACGAAGCACATACATGCAAAAGTATTTATTTGGTAATGGTCTTAAGCCGGCTCTCCATGAGAGCGGTTTTTCGCTCGCGGATGATAATTCAGCGTTGTGATTGACGGGAAGAGCATTTTAAATTTGCACTAACCAATCACAACGCTGAATTATCATCCGCGAGCGGAAAACTGCTCTCATGGACAGTCGGCTTTAGAGTTTTAATGCTCTGCCAACAGAACTAAAAACATTAAAAAATTTAAAGATGTCTACAAAGAAAATTAAAATACTTTATTTAGATAGGCAGATAAATGAAGTAATATTTAAGATTAAGAGTAAATGTAATTATAAAAAAAATTAACTTTTAGAATTTAATGACTTATTGAAAACTTGCGTAATCTTAGCTAAATAAAAAAAAATACATAAAATACCTAACACCCTTTCGGTTCGCCATTTACTTGTGTGCACATCGAAAACGCCTAGAAAGATGTCAAGCTTTCAGATTTAACTTTTTTTTTAATTTTTTTACATTTTCAAAATATACAGGGTGATGATGTGGACTGTCAATGCCTGCCAGGTGATGATTTTCGTACTAAGCATGGTATGACTCATCACTATACAAATTTCCAGCCCTACAGATCTAACGTTACTCGAAGGGTTCTGGTTAGTTCTGGGAAAGTGTATAAAAGCTGAATTTTATATGTGTTACTTGGTTTTATATTATAAAATACTTCCTCAGTCGCCAGACAGTTTTAATAGTTTCCAGCCATTTTGAAGACAAAAATATTGGGTTTTTATAGTTTATTTGTTTTCTGGAAATATAACTTTAAACAAAATATTTTTTGGCTTTTCTCCAGAATAAAGATATTTAATAAATATTTTAAGAAACTTAAACTATTTATATATTATGAAGGGCTATTCTGTTCTTGCAATAATATAATAAAAAAAGTTTATTACAATTTTGGAAAAATTGGCTAAGCTTTTGTATAAAGCCAAAATGGTTTGCCACCAACCACCTATGTACTAAATGATGCCAAAACGGAGAAAATAATATTTACACAGAAACAGCTTCCTCACGAGCAGTCCTTCCGTTAAGTTTCTGGGTATAATCATGGGACCAGAAACTTCTGTGGGATGGACATGTTGAGTTTATATCGGGCAAGTTGTCGAAAAATCTCATATCTTCTGAGAAATCTGAAACCTATTTCTAATAAAGGCACTCATATGAGCACATTTTGCCTATTCCACTCAGTTATGTCCTATGGGATTCTTGCTTGGGGCCATTCTCCACAAGCACAAAATATTTGGTTTACAAAGAAAGGTACGCATCTGGTTGGGCTCAGTTTCGTGGAGGAGGGGGCAGACATTTGATGGAACTCAAAATCTAACCTTTCCATCTTTGTTTCATTTACAAAAGTCTTCTATGGATCTGGCAAAACTTAAAGCAGTTTAGAACTCACAATAACATCCACAACTACAATACTCGGTGTTCACATTACATAGGTATTTCCAGGTTTAAAATATTGAATAAGAGTAGATGCTCATTTAACTATTATAGTCCTAAATTTTACAATAAATGCCTGAAGCTTGGAGAGCCTGCCTCAAGGCCTCAGAGGATAAGAGAGTTCATAATTAAGAACTCTTTTACTCATTAGGAGGAGTTTATGGATGTAATTATAGTGGATGACTTAAATATTGTTAAAAAATGCTTTTACATTTAGGGGTTCTAAACAATGATATGGACATAGGGCAATCTTGCTAGTACGTTTTTAGAAATAATAGTTTTTAATACCTATTGAGTCAAATTTTATATTTACTTTTATTTTTATGTTTTCGTTTCTTGTGTGTGCTATTATAAACTTATCATTATTTTGTTAATTTACCTGATGACGTATGTAAATCTGTGTGATTAGAAACATGAATAAATATCTATCTATGTCTATCTGATATTAATACTTTATTTTCTGATAAAAATATGCCTTTACTCAAAACGTACCCAGGTAAAACTGATAAGGAATATTGTATACAGGGTGCTGCAAAAATGTAAATGCCAAAAATTGTGATGATTTATTTGCAACCCCGGAAGATGTATTCAAAGCTAAAAATCAATCTCTCGTACTCCAACCAAAGACATCCAGCAAATTAAAGATAAAAAGGTAGAATACATAGATGACAAAGGTAATAAAAGACAGAGATCAGAAACCAGCCCAGACATAGATAGAAGCCACAAACGACAATGCGAAAATAACAATGAATTACCAAATCTTAACGATAATGAAAACAGAGATAATCAAAATGACATACTATATCCCGTGAATCAAGAGTGTTACCTAGATGTCATTATAAAGGCCCTAGATGATATTGAGACATCAATAAGCAATGAACAGGGTGAACAAATATTGTTTACTAGAAAAGAACAAAGCGCCATAAGAGCATCAACTGTTATATTACTAAAAATCTTACTAAACTGATACACAATAATGGTGTTCTTGCTAACGAAAACATTATGCTTAAAAGTGCTCAAAACAAGGTCCCCTCAAAATCAACATATGCGTCTGTAGCTACCGGAAAAATTGTAAAACAAGTTCGAAATGTCATTGAACAGCCAAATTTACCATGGACAACACCCCTTCATCAAATAGGTTAGAGACAATTGTAAGAATACCGGATAATAATGACCCTAAAAAAACTATGCAAAAACTTAAGGAAGATGTCAAAGGTTCAGATCTACATGGCTTTAAGAATGTCAGACAAATTAAAAGTGGTGCAGTAATCATAGAAAGCCACAACAAAAAACAACAAGAAAATTTAAGAAAAGTTCTTGAAACCAAACAGGACATGAACATTAAAGAACTAAATAAGACGGAACCTATGTTTATGGTAACTGGGATAGAAAAGGGCTACGAGAACAATGAATTTATTGCAGAATTGATACAGCAAAATCCAGATATACAAAATGTAATATCTCCAGATGAAGCCACCCAAATAGAAGTCATAACCAAGAAAACTTGTAGAAATCCTAACAAGGAAAACTGGGTTTTAAGAGCACCTCCAAAGATAGCAAAGTGTTTCCTAAAAAGGGAAAAAATAAATTTTGATCTTGTCACGATTTATGTAAAAGAATATTTGCCCCTTACTATGTGTTTTAAATGCTGCGGTTTTGGACATGTAGCCAAATACTGTAGCAATAAAGAATGCTGTCATAAGTGTGGTGGTGAACATTTCAGTAAGGACTGTGTAGTAGTAGAAATGGATTGTCCAAATTGCCGGTTGATGGGATTCAAAGAAAGGTGTCATTCAGCACGAGACCCCCTATGCCCAACTTATAAACGAAAATTAGATAGAGCAAGGTTAAATGTAAACTACGAAGAAACATCATCATCTTTTTTAGCTTAAGTAAGCAAATTAAAGATATACCCGATACCATAATAAGTGTACCCAAGACAGACAAGAATGAAAACATAACTATAATTCATCAAAATGTACAATCAATTGGAAACAGTGTCAACTTAGTTGAAGATCTGCTTGGCGAACATCCAAACTGTCACGCTTTTTGTATAACAGAGCATTGGAAAACAACTACACAATTAGCTAATTATGGGATAGAGGGCTATAAGCTGGTTAGCAGTTTCTGCAGGGAAAACGAGAACACACATGGGGGAAGTGCAATTTATGTAAATAACAATATTCGGTGCAAAAGTAGAAAGGACATAAACTCCATTAGTGTGGAAGGCATCTTTGAGTGTTGTGGCTGTGACTTTTGGTAAAAAATAAAAAAATTATTATAGTTTGTATATATAGACCGCCCAGTGGCGATATAAATCAATTTTTTAATAAAATTGAGGAAGTGTTGTCGTTATGCATAGATGACAACAGTGTTACTATTGTTGCAGGTGATTTTAATCTTGACTTTTTAGCGTCCAATAAAAAAGTTTCAGATCTGTTAGCAATTATTGCTTCATTTAATGTAAAACACGTTATCAAATCACCTACAAGAATAACACATAACAGTAGCACATGTATTGACAATATTTTAACAGATTTTAATGGCGATTATATCTCTCAGGTCTTGCACTCTCATATATCTGATCACACTGCGCAAAAATTGTCCATTTACTTGGAAAACAAAACCGCTAATTTTGTAGAAAAACGAAGCTTTAATGCTGTAAATAAGAAAAAATTTAAAAATAAACTTTTAGCCAGAAACTGGGAAGCTATATATAGACTTAATAATGTTCAAGTAAATGAGCAATGGGATATATTTATGAAATTTTTCTTAGCAGACTTTAACGACTGTTTTCCAGTTAAAAAAGTTCCTATAAAAAATTTAAATAAATCAAAATATCGACAAAATGATCCAGAGGTAAAGGAGTGCAAAAGACAACTGGATGTTCTTTATGTCCTTAAAAATGTATCCAATAGATATAAGAATATGTACATTGTTAAGAAAAAGAATATGATAATCTTTTGGTAAATTGTAGAAAAGATACTATGCAAATCGTCTTAGGCTATCAGATAACAAAACAAAATGTGCATGGGCCATTGTTAATGAGGTAAAGGGAAAAGTTACCAACACTGATATTAAAGTTGAGGGAGATAGAGCTAACATAGCAAACAATTTCAGTAACTTTTTTGTAAGTCCACTACTGATCTCCTAGAAAAATTGGATAACATTCCTTTTACTTCGTCTATTCAGCGTAATAATAGTACCATCTCCATTAAACCTGTAGACTCTAAAGAAATATTTAATAAAGTTAAAAAGCTTAAAAATAAGTTTAGTAGCGGATATGATGAAATCTCAACCTCAATAATTAAGTATGTAATTTCAGTAATTATTAAACCAATTGTTCATATATTTAATAATTCTCTTAAATTCGGCATATTCCCAGATAGACTAAAGATGGCTCTCATAGTTCCAGTTTTTAAAAAGGGTGACGAGTCAAAACTTGAGAATTACCGGCCAATTAGTTTATTACCATCTTTTCAAAAATTCTTGAGGGCATAATGAGTGATCGCATAATGGATTTTATGCTAGAACATAATATAATAAATAAGATTCAGCACGCATATTTAAAGGGCAGGTCAACACTTACGGCAACATTTCAGTTTAGTGAGGATATATTGAGGGCTCTTGAAGATGGAGGGATCCCTTTAGGGTTGTTCCTTGACCTATCAAAAGCTTACGATACTTTAGATTACAGTATTTTACTTGAAAAATTGGAGTTGTATGGTATTAGAGGAACTGCTTTAAAGTGGATCACTCATATCTTTCTCGGAGGTATCAAAGGGTGGTGTTGGGTAAAGGTCCGAATAGAGTCACTTCAGGACAGACTGAAGTAAAATCAGGTGTACCACAGGGAAGTGTTTTAGGGCCTCTATTATTTGTAATATATATAAATGACATAACCGAATTGTATTCATTCAATACAAACTGTACAATTACAAATTACGCTGATGACACTAACTTTTTGGTAACTGCCTTAGGTTTACCGGCCCTCATCGAAAAGTCTAAATTGATAATGGCCAAAGCAGCTCTGTGGTTTACAAAGAATAAATTAATTTTAAACAACGAAAAAACTAACTTAATTTTATTTAAAACAAAGCAATCTAGACTACAGAATCCTGACACAATAAGTTTTAATAATACAAATGTAAATTTAGAGCAAACTGCTCGGTTTTTGGGATGGTATTGGATTGCAACCTATCGTGGCATCAACATGTCGAATTTGTAGTAAATAAGTTAAGTAAGGTATGTTACACTTTTAGAATATTATGTAAATATGTTGATTTTGAGACAAAAAGATGATCTATTATGCTAACTTTGAATCTCATATTAGATACGGTATTATTCTGTATGGTAGCTGTGGTGATGTGGAAAGGCTATTTGTCTGTCAAAAGAGGGCTTTAAGAACGATCCTAGGACTTAAATTTAGAGAAAGCTGTAGAAATAAATTTAAAGAAAATGGTCTTCTCACCGTCGCTGCAGTTTATATACAGGAGTGTATATTGTTTTTCGTAAAAACATATCTTTATTTAGAAGTAGTGAGTCTCAAACTGTTTATAACACACGAACATTAAACTATAGCTTTCCGAGACACCGATTAACGATGTATGAGAATGGTGCATATTATAATTGTATACGTTTTTATAATAGTTTACCTATTCGCATAAAACAAATAGACAATTTAAGTAAATTTAAAAAACTGTGTTTAAAATATTAGTGGATATTGAACCTTATAACTTGAACGAATACTTTTTGAAAATTACTAACAATTAGCTAATTTGGTTTTGTTTTCTTTTCTTTTTATTTTGACACTATTTCATTTTATGTAAGCTTTATGTAATTTTGAAATAAAGGTTAAAAAATTACTTTTTTACAACTTGATATGTGTACTAAAATGAAGTACTTTATGTTCATGATAATCATGAAATAAACTTTATATTCGAGCAAAAGTTCTTATTTTTCCATTTTGTAATTATAGGTTTATATTACAAGAAAAGCAATGGCACAAGCAATAGCGGAACAATTTTTTGGTTGTTTTATATCGATGCAGAATTGGTCAGATATGTGGTTGAACAAAGGTATCAGCCAGTACCTTTTGCGGATTATACTGCAAAAGAGTTTTGGAAACAATGAGCATATATGATACACAGCATGTTGCAGGACGTCGTTAAATATGAGGAAGAATATGGTGGTATTATTTTAGGTAAATTTTACTGTATTTAAAAATAAATTTAAAAAAATATGTTTATACAGGGTGATCTACAATGTTCAAAAAACTAAGACGTTTAGGACATATGTTTATATGAAGTTTTTTTCTTATTTTCTGTTGTAGAATCGTCTGGCAAAGTTTGTCGGTTGAGTTACTGGAACACCCCTGTATGTATGGAGGTAATTTGATTGGAAATTGATGAAAACTTTGATGTCTATTGGCGCTTCAAACGGTGAGGTTTATCGACTTTAATAAGAAGTACCTTATTTTTTAAGTTTTTGATTGTCTATAAAATGGCGCCCCCAGCTTTGCGATATCTGTCAAAATAAAAGTTATGATGTCAATAAATTTTAAGTTTTAGGTAAAGTGCCCTGGCGGTATTTTAAAAAAGTACTTTGTCTTAAAATTTTAGAATCTGCAAAGCTCGATTTGTGTGCCAAATATCAACATTTTGTCGAATCACCCTGTATATGAATCAGATTGTGAATTTTGATCACATGTTCTATAGATCCCAGTCAACCACCCGCACCTGTCTTAGTAGGAGCAAACACTGTTACAAACTAACACCAACAAGAATGAAGAAAAAGTTTTATTTCCTCTATAAGAAACCTGCATACAATGTCTCCAACGTACATTGAGGCACTACATAAAAAGCCATGCTAGTGATGAGGATGTTGGAACATAGAATTGGTTTGGAATTGTTGTTACAGGTACTAAATAGATATTTACACAGCTCTTGCAATAAGAAAAATGTTAAAAATCTGTGTTTATTCTTTATTTTTAGTAGATGGGTCAATTTTAATCATACATGTTCAAGAAGTATTTTTCTTTTATTTAGGACAAGTTATTACCAGCATAGGTAGTTCTGAGTTCATTGACTAATATCACAGAAAAATATCTTTATATACAGGGTGTCCCATAATTGATTGGACATTGTTCAATGTAGGATACCTGACATGAAAATAAATCGTTTGAGCTCAATATCGCTTAGCAAAATGTTATTAGCTTTCGCTCTACAGGGTGTTCAAACTAATTTTTACCAAACATTTAGTGAAATATCCCGGAATCCACTGGACAGAGTAAAGTGAAATTTGGTGTTACACTTATTATTTGGGATGACGAACACGAATATAATATCTATTTGGCCATCACCACCTAGATGGCGCCACATACAATAACATTGATTGATTAAAATGGTCATAACTTTTTTGACCTTCCTGTATGCACATTTGCGAGTGGAAATAATAAAACAGCAATTAATTTTAGTCAAAAAGGTATACTTCTTTGATTTCCACAAAATAGACCGTTTTCGAAATAAACGACTTTTTTATTAGGTAACCGTCAGGAACTGTGGCCAAATATTGTGGAAGGAGTCAATATCATCAGGGCCCAAGAAGAATCATTTGGAGTCAGGCAAAATTTAAATAAAAGAATTAGACAATGTGTTCTAGTGCATGGTGAACATTTTGAACATTTATTATGATCAATAGCCCTTTCTAACTCTATCGTTGTTAATTAAATTTTGGAGTGTTCATGCGCGACCTAATAAAAAAGTCGTTTATTTCGAAAACGGTCTACTTTGAAAATCAAAGAAGTATACCTTTTTTGACTAAAATTAAATGTTGTTTTATTATTTCCACTCGCAAATGTGCATACAGGGAGGTCAAAAAATTTATGACCAGACCATTTGAATCAATTAATGTTATTGTATGTGGCGCCATCTAGTGGTAATGGCAAAATTGATATCATATTTGTGTTCGTCATTCCAAATAATAAGAGTACATCAAATTTCACTTTAATCTGTCAAGTGGATTCCGAAATATTTCACTAAATGTTTGGTAAAAATTAGTTTCAACACCCTGTAGAACGAAAACCAATAACATTTTGCTAAGCGATATTGAGCTCAAACACTTTATTTTCATGTCAGGTATCCTACATTAACCTATGTATTACGAGACACCCTGTATAGTGATTTTGTATGTGCTAATATGTTATAAAATTATGGATATCTTTAGGTGTTTAATAAGCAGTTATCATTAGCAACCAATGCAGCATCCCAAAAGATAGGCAGTGGATTATGGGGTCACATGTTGATCAGTACTAATGTGTTTACCAAGGCGATTTTTACTGTGACCGGCAAAGATATGGCTGTGTTTATTGATCAGTGGGTTCGGACTGGTGGCCATGCCAGAATTTCATCTGACATCTGTTTTTAATAGAAAAAGGTATAAAAAATGTATAAGACTTATAGATCACATTTTTGTTTCTAATTAGATTTTATCTAAAGGATTTTTTTTTATTGGTAAGGAAATATTTTTTAATTTTTACTGCATTTTTCTTTTAGAAACACCATTGAACTAGAAATTCGCCAAGATGCTACTTCTCAAACTGGTATCAGAAAATATGTAGGCCCTCTACTGGTTACCCTTCAAGAGTTAGATGGTACATTTAAACATAACCTTCAAATTGAAAACACAGTGGTTAAATCGGATATAACTTGCCACTCGAAAGCAGAAGAAACAAAAGAAGAAGATCCCCTTTGTGTACTGGGGAGGAAGTTGATATGGATCTGAGTGCTATGGAGTAAGTAGAATAAAGATGTTCAAGGTGATTGGTTGGTTTTATGTATAAACCAACAATTTTGTAAGTATTATGCAAAATTTTAGGGTATTTCATAAGTTTAACTTACAGTTTATCATTTATTTCACACATATCTTTCATCAATGATCAATGCAGTATTTTTACTCTTCTTCTTTTTTCTGATTGTTGGACATCCAGCCCATAATGTTTTCCTTTATAAAGTAAACACATCATGTTTTTTTTTGTAGTGATTCACCAGTGTTATGGATCAGATTAGATCCTGAAATGACTTTATTAAGATCAGTGGTGATAGAGCAACCCGATTATCAGTGGCAATATCAGCTGAGACATGAAAGAGATGTGACAGCTCAGATAGAGGCGATAGCTGCACTTGAAAGGTAAAAATTTGAAATATTATTTTTAAGATAATTGAGCATATTAATTTTACGTCTTCTAGGTATCCTACCCCAGCTACGAGATTGGCTCTTACTGATACTATTGAAAATGAACAATGTTACTACAAAGTGAGATGTAGAGCTGCTCATTGTCTTACAAAGGTAATTTATTTATTTTATTTTCTTGGTGAATTGTTGTTGTGGTTAAGTTAACCCATATTTTCCATTTATTTTTTAGGTTGCAAATGCTATGGTAGCTAATTGGGCAGGTCCCCCAGCCATGTTGGCAATTTTCAGGAAATTTTTCGGATCTTTTGCGGCACCCCATATAATAAAGCAAAACAGTTATCAAAAATTTCCAACATTATTTTATTCAGAAGACGATACCGCTTGCTATGGCAGGATTAAGGTATTTAAACACTAAATTTTAACCCAATATTAAAAAAATAATAAATATGTACAGGGTTTTCTTACAAGGATCTGGTCAGTGGCTATTATTTGTAACTATATTTATTATTTTAGGAATGCACATGGAATTTGCCCTCCAGAGGTGATAAGATTTTTGTTGGATCTTTTTAAATATAATGATAACTCGAAAAACCGATTTTCAGACAATTATTATAGAGCTGCTCTTGTACAGGCATTAGGTAATGTACTAAAAATATAGTATAGATCAGGGGTGGCCAACTTTAGTTAGATCCAAAATCGACATTAAATAACTTAAACGCAATTGAAGTCCGAAACTTTTCTTTTAATATTAATAATAAAACATTGGGCCATCTGAATAAAAAGAAGCAAATGCTTATAAATAAGGTATAGATGATTTACTTCAAACGTATTTTTGGCCTTGCCACGATCGACTGGACTAAGAGTTGTGATCGACCGGTTGGCCACCCATGGTATAGATTATCTAGATTTTTTCGTACATATGAAGTTTCCAAATAATTTATTTTGGCAATAATTCACCCAAGAGATCAAAATCACCTCAAAGCTATTTTTTGCTAAATATAAGAAACATCCGTTGTTGTGTTTATTTATTATTTATAATAATTAATTAAATTATTTATAAATTATTTTTAATATAGGTAACACGGTTACACCAGTAGTTTCTGTAATAACACAAGGTACACCTATCACAGCGGAAAACTTGAGCACAGATACCAAATTGATTCTAGAAGAGATAACTAGACTATTAAATTTGGAGAAGGCTCTGCCGTGTTACAAATATACCGTTTCTGTGGACTGTTTGAAGGCCATAAGGAAATTACAGAAATTTGGACATTTACCTAGTAGACCTACATTGTTTAAGTTTTATGCACAGTATGGAAATTTCATGTTTATTAATAAAAATTCAAATAGTAATAGTAACCAAGACATTATGTGAAATATATATTAAAAATAAAATCAAAAAACTCTGAAAAGACATTAACTTTTCTTCCACTGATTTTTAGGCCTCAAACATATCCACTGGTAAAATATGTTCACCACTGTCATAGGTGTGGGTAACAGGCCTAAAATGTGATTTTCATAAGAATAGAAATATCTTTTTCATCAAAAACTATTTTTTGAACTGTATCTAGATTAGATTAGATTAGATTAGGTTAGGTGGATTGCATATCCTCTAACACTGCAACCTGCTCAGGTTTATTTGTGTGTCCTCCGTCCATAGGTTAGAGCACGCTATCCGCCGGTCTGTTTAATCAGACTCCACAAGCTTGAAACTGGCCCCTTGGTATATCTTGCCGCTTTAGGTTTTTCTTCACCCCAGCCTTGCAAACCGCAGACGACAAAGGGCTTCGCAGTAGCACCACGTGTTCTTCGGTTTTTGCTCCTCCTGGCAGAACCTACATAGGTTTTCTTCTGCCAGGCCCATAGTTTCCAGGTGTTTATTCAGTCCGCAATGACCTGCCCAATTGACCCACCATTATTCTTACTGCCTTCCGGTTATAATTCAGAAGGTCTTTTGTAACTGTGTCTCAAAGCTGTTCTTTTTCGAAACCGGAAAATGCCTCTCTGATAATTGTAAATCCATTTGAATCCAATATTGAACTCTTCTTCGTTACTTTTAAGATTGTGGGAAGGACCCATAGAACAAACCAGTGGTAGATTTTCCATCTTTCTTATGTCCTGTAGCACAGCTGAGGAATCGCCATGATTTGCACGCAGCTGCTGGGATTCCTTTAACATCTTCTAGAGCTTTTAACGTTTGCTCTTTGGTATAACTTGAAGCGCCTGTTTACTTGAAATGAAAAAAAAACGAATTTAGATACTTGATGATCAATGTAACCTATGATTTATCACTGACTCAGTAATTGCACCGTAAGACTGGTTAGAATGAAGTTTTTGACAAACAAATTGCGGCAACATCGTAATTTTAAATGGTTTATTTCACACTCTGATGAATAAATAATCCAAGCCTAATAATGGCCATTTGTGGGTAATGACTGGTATATTTAAAAATTTTGCAACCAGTGCTTGCCAGGGTTTATTTTTTGAAACTTATAACCTCAAATGTTATTTAAAGAGTAAAACACTTCTTATTTTAGAGTATTTAAAATACCATTGTGCATTAAGAACTATAAAAACAATAATTTTAAAGAATTAAATTAAAAAAAGAAAATGTACTTACCTTTAATGTTTTCATAAGAAATCACACAAAACAGGGAGTAATCTTAACACAACATTACTTCAAGCTGTATAGAGCAAAAATGGCATTGGCTTGAATATTGTGCAATAGTACATAGTTGCCAAACATATCAAGGTATTAGTATTTGCCATAAATGTAATTTGATTTCAAGTGGTTTTCTTATTTTTAAGGGATTTATGATTTAGTGGCAATAGATGGTAGAGTGGCAAAGATTGGTTGTTTACCTTAGTTAAAAATGTAACTTTTACCAGGTGGGGCATAGGAAATCCCATGTAAATTTTCATACCTTCAAAAATTCGACCCTCTCTGGAATATTGTTCTCATATCTGGGGAATGGCATCCCTACAACCCTCAGCATTCTTGATGCCATTCAAAGAAGAGCTATTCGTCTTATTAATGATCCTTTACTTACTCAAAGAAAATTTTTAAGTCCCGTGTTAACAAACTTCCTCTTACCCTGCTTAAGACACCCACGGTACGTTAGAATTTAGGCTTTCAGCCTTCGTGGATTGTCCAAAGATAAAAATAAATAAAAATATTGGTTTACCTATTGATTTTAAAACAAAATTGTATTGGACTGTTTTGAAAACATTGATAAGATAAGCTCACACACTAAATTTTGCTATTTGCTAATAAGCCAATTAAATGTTATTTAAGAAAAAAATGTAAAATTATTGCATTATACATACCTTAATGAATCCACCAGTAATGAATAACATGTCTTCTCAATGTTTTAATTGATGTTCTACTTTCTATTTGTTATTATCAACATGTTTAACAGTATTTATGAAAAATGAGAATGATTAAAAAATTGACAAGACATTTTATTCGTTACTGGTGGATTCATGAAAGTATGTTTTAGGTATCCAACAATTTTACAAATAAACGTCAAATAAAACTACTTTCTTCACGGCTAAATGTTCTGTACTCTTATATTTATTTATTCAGATTCAGGACATGTTTCGTCCATAGAGATGGTCATCATCAGCCCAGAAAAAGGAAGCAAAGAAGTTCTCATAAGAAATTTTCAAAAATTGATAGTTAAAAGCATAAAAAATTACAGATAAGCTTCCCAAACAGCAAATACTTTCCATTGAGAGCAATCCCCCATATAAGTAAAGCATGCGTCACCACTATTTCTTGACCTTGCTGCAGAGCTGGGATACACTACCAAACAATGGTTAAGCTGTGGAGCGGACATAAGGCATCGCGAGACCCGTGCTTTACTTATATGGGGTGCTCATGGAAAGTTTTGCTATTTGAGTTCATGGTGGTGGTTACTTAAGACAAGATAAGACAAAATTGTTTGGGCCTAAACAATCCTGTGGTTACATTAAATTCTGATTCAACTAAATAAAACTATACAAGCAACTTAAGGGCCCTACAGACTACGATCTTGTACGACATACTTGCACGACGGACATGTCGATCGTACAAGCACAGGGACTTATATCAACGAAAACAGAATACTTTCATCGGTCTATGCACGACAGCCCGAAACAGCCACACACTTCCGTTTTACGTCGTTTTTGTACGAACGGGCATGTACGTCGGCAAGTATGTCGTACAAGACCGTAGTCTGTGGAGCCCTTTAGTATTAGAAATTATGTATAGTTTTAATTAATTTAATCAAAATTTAATGTAACCACTGGATTGTTTGGGCCCAAACAATTTTGTCTTGTCTTGTTTAAATAACCACCACCAAATGTAAGCTTATTCTGTAAATGCAACCCTACTTTTTCATTTTTCATACTTTCAACTATCAATTTTTGAAAATTTCTTTCGAGAACTTCTTTGCTTCCTTTTTCTGGGCTGATGATGACCATCTCTATGGTCGAAACATGTCCCTGAATCTTTGAATAGGTAAATATAAGAATAAAGAACATTTAATGGTAAAAGACAGTAGCTTTATTTGTCGATTACATTGCAACGCCACAGCATTATGGAATACTTCAAATTTTACAAATACTTTTCCTAAATAACATTTAATTGGTTTATTAGAAAATAAGGAAATGTAGTGTGTAGAGCTTATTTTATCAATGACTTTAACATAGTCTAATACAATTTTGTTGTAAAATCAATAGGGGAGCCAATATTTAAAGGTATTTAAATTTACCTGAGATTTTCTATAGGCCAGTCTGGCTATGCACCAACCTGGTATGTATAGTATGTGGAAAATTTATATCTAGAAATATAGTGGTGTATTTCTTTATGCTTTAGGAAGCGCCCAGAACGACACCGTAAGTATTCCTTTTATAGTGGAGTTGTTCTGGCAGAACCGTTCTATTACCTCTTCCCCTTGCCTCTCATGCACCATCATCGAAGGAGGTGCACGAAGTGTTCTGACACTAATGACATATGCCCAAAGGCAAATAGTAAAAATACTTAGTTATATTTGAAAAGTATCTATAATAATTTACTGTGGGTAAATAATTATCCCGAAAAAAAATTAATATAAACCACGGATGACTGGAAAAAACTAAACAAAGAACTACAATTCTGTCAAATCTTATAAATGTCATGTCAACGGGCAAACCTTACTCATTTTTTGGGTGTTCCTTTTAAAACTGTTTTGATCGGTTCTGAAGAACGGTTCTATAAGTTAAAAGGAATACACCAATTGTGACTAACTTTATGTGTATTTAATCGAATTATGAAATTAACATAACCTTTGTACACTTATTTTTACAGATGTACGAATCGCCGCCTTAGAATGCCTCGTAGATTTTGTAAAAGCAGATGGAAAGTTTGAAGATCTTGTACATGTTTTGGATCTTATGGAAAATGATCCTGACCCAGGATTTAGGCATAAGCTTGCGGAAATTTTGGTAAAAATCCACCATTTAAGAGAGCACACAGGTCGAAATTGGATACCCCAGTATTAGTGGAACGGATATGGACCAATATAAAGTAAGTATTGTGACAAATAATAAATCAATTGTTTTGCAACCTCCACTTAATAACTAAGTAACATTTGACTCAAGTACCTTATGTGATAAGAACATTAGGTGCACAAAATTAATTATAAACGATTAGTGTCATCCGGTATTAATGGTTACTAAATGCCATTGCAACCGATAAATATCTAAGTTTAGGTAGAAAAGTCGCAGTAGTTGTATGATTCGTACAAATGCAGCGTATATTTTAAAAATTGTGAGGTAAGAACATTGGGTGCACTTAATTAACAAACGATGGATTTACTTGGGTGTGATACAGCAAAACAGATTTATGCTTGTTTTGAAACCCTCTAAAAATAACTAAATATAAGAAGTAAATAGTCGTAAAGTATACATCATTAGTAAAAAGCCACAAGCGACATACAAATAAGGGCGGCAATCAACTATTTCTGTCTAAACGCGTCTTTTAAATAGTGTGCAAGCAACAAAAAGGGGAATAATTGAAAGTGAGACAGAACTGATGACCGCGTAGCTTTTTAACTATGGATCTATAATTCAAATATAAAAAAACAATTCAAAATATATGTGATAAGAACATTGGATGCACTTTAATATATGGTAGATATGACATATAATACCGATGAACACTTGTTACAAATGTTAAGAAAAGCAGATTTATAGTTGTTTTAAAACTATTAAGACCCCTGATTTAAATTCGAAATCACTTTAAGAACTGTATGAGATAAGAACATTGGGTTCTTTATCAAACCATAGGTTTAATGTGAAAAATCGATAAATCCACATTGAAATTATTAAAACAAGCAGATTTATGGTTATTTTTAAACCATTGAGGTATATGTTTTATATTCGAGAACACTTTAAGCACTTTATGTGATTAAAACATTGGGTTAATTTTCTAAACTATAGGTATAATGTGTATAATCGATGACCACAAATCGGAATTCTTAAACAAAGCTGATTTATTTTTGTTGAAACCTAGAATTTAAATTTTACCACATTTTAAGGATTGTATGTAGTAAAAATACTGGGTTCATTTAGAAGAAGAATGTTAAATTCGAGAGCACTTCAAGGACTTTGTGTGATAAGAACATTGGGTTCATTTAACAAGTAATAGGTATAACGTATAATATCGATGACCATATGTTGCGATTGTTAAAGTAAAGCTGATTTATGGTGGATTTGAAACCATCGAGACCTACAATTTAAATTCAAAAACACTTTAAGAATTTCTATGTTATAAGAACATTTGGTTCCCTTATTACAATTAAAATTTATTTTTCTTTTTCTGTTTAAGTGGTATGCTTTCACATGATTCCCGTATCCGTTGCGACCTAGTAGACTTATACTACACCCTTTATGGCACACGGCGCCCTCTATGCATTCCTTTACCTGAACTATCAGGGCTAATGAATCTAACCAAACCGGATACGAAAAAAATCAAGACGGCCATTCCAAAGCTGGCACACGCGGACAGTGGGGATGTGAAAAAGGAACAGCCGAGTCCGAAGGTCAAGACTGAAGTCAAGCAAGAAGCGCCATCTAATGTTATCGTCGAGAATGTCGTTGAGTCTAATATGAATGTTGATGTGGTTGTTGTAGACGATAATAAAGCTAAGGTACAGTTAAAATACCGTTTTTTCGGCATGTTTCACACAAATATTGTCCTCCGTGTGCGAGGCTCAACTCTTCCTTCGTTTACACGCTTCACCGTGTTTTTTTAAAATAATTTCTTGCGTGTTTTTCAATTTATACTACTATTATAAAGAGGTAAAGTTTGTAACTTTGTTTGTTTGTTTGTAAGGACTAATCTTTGCAAATACTGAACCGATCATAAAAATTCTTTTACAACCAGAAAGCTACACTATTTGTATTCAGGAATGCTATAGGCTATATTTTATTATGATTGACCAAACTGTTCGGAAAAAATATAATTTACGCCCCACGAAGTGGGCATGGGTTGGCTAATCCTTTATAACTTTTCCTTTATGGAGATTTCTTAACTAATACTAAAAACATTTTTCACAGCAACCTTTCATGCAGATTGGAGATTTCATTTTCTTACCTTTTAAGATGACGCATTTTTAATATATAATTATTCTCAAATTTTAAGTAGGACACCCTGTGTATTTTTCTTATTTAGGAATGGGAAAAAATGCCTTTTCTCTTACTCTAAAAATATGAAAACCTTACAGAATACATGTTTTGTTTTTGCCTAGGTTGAAGATCAAATGATGATGGACGTTCCAGTGGATGAACCTAAACCCGTCAAACAGGAATATTTTTCAGACAATTCCGTCTCGTTACCTGGCATGGGACAAAGCGGTCCGATAGGATTCGAACCTGGGATGTTCAAAAAGAAGGCGATGCCGGAAGTAGCGGGAGTGGAAAGCATAAAGATAAAGATAAGACTGATGCGTCTGGAGTGAAGGTGAGAACATTTTATGCTGAAATTATTTATTACAAATTTCTTCCATTTGCCCCTATAGCTTTAGTTTAGTTTATTAATTAATGTCAATAAATATTACAATTCTTACATACGTCATATAAAATATAAAATAAGACTTAAAACTAAAAAACAAGTAGGTATATAATACATAATGCACAGATTATCGGTAACGAACAAGTACAAATAGTCATTAAAGAAATAAATGAACAAATGAAAACGTTAGGAACAAACAGAGTTATATTAAGTTACTGAATAATCGGAAACAATTCTATCAATTTCTTCCAAAGAGAAAGGAGAAACCTGCAAAAATAGCTTTTGAGTTCCGACTTTAGTTTTGTTGGAGTTAACATCCTTATTGATTCGTCCAGTTTATTAAAATAGTTTATGCCAAAGTAGTTTATACCAGTTTGGGTCCTTTTTAACCTTATATTAATGGGATATATATTATTTTTGTTTCTTGTTCTGTAGCCATGCAAGTCGGCGTGAGTCTCATACTGATCTAAATGCCTTCGAATATATAGGATACTTTCCAGTGCAAAAGCCGCAGGCAATGTGAGGATTCCTTCACGTCTGAAAGCCTCCCTGGTGTCATCTCGATATCCAAGCCCAGCAACAATACGCACAGCTCTTCTTTGGAGTCCAAAGATTCGGTGTCTTACAGCCGCGTGTCCCCATGCAAGTACAGCATATGACATTTTGGAGTGGAACATAGCAAAGTATGCCGTCCTGACTATATCTTTTTGTGCTCTTTGCGATAGTTGGCGTAAAGCATACACTACTCTAGTCAGAGATTTGGCAAGCACATCCCCGTGCTCACACCATGTTTGTTTAGGGTCCAAATTAATTCCCAGAAATTTAATAGAGGTTGGGTTCGCTGGAACATTGTCAAGACATCTAAGGGACGACACCATGCTCTTTGTTTTTGTGACATTTAGTGACAGCTGATTTGCCACAAACCATTCATTTGCCTGAGTTTGTACTTCCTCTGTTTTTGCCTTAAGTTCCACAAGGTCCTTAGCTGATACTGTTAAAGTGGTGTCGTCAGCATAGAAAGTGCATTTGGCAGTATTTACTGAATTGGACATATCGTTAATGTATATTAAAAATAAAATTGGACCAAGAATTGAACCTTGCGGAACACCGCTCGTAAGCGACAGCTCACCAGACTCCGACTGTAAACGAACCACCTGTTTTCTTCCCTCTAGATAGGAGTTTAAAAGAGCTATAGCTGGAAACTGAAAAGAGTAGGCCGCCAGCTTCCTCAGCAAAATGTCGTGTGATACGCAATCGAATGCTTTACTAAGATCGCAAAATACAGATGCGGAGTGCAGACCAGTCTCAAAGCATTCCAAAGTTAGAGAAGTAAATCTCAGTATAGCATCTCTTGTCGAACCCCCATCCCTAAATGCAAACTGGAAAGGATTGTACAGCTTGTTCCCTTCCATATATTGAACGATCTGATTTTTCATAATTTTTTCATATACTTTGGAGATTACTGGCAATCTCGAAAATAGGTCGGTGATTTTCGGGTTTGTTAATATCACCATTTTTAAAGATTGGGATAACTGAGGCTATCTTCAGAGCATCCGGAAAAATACTTGTTCTAATCGCCTCATTCAGAAGCTTAGTAAGAGGCACTAAAATTATATTTTGTATGTCCTTAAGAAGTGGAACAGTCAGGCCATAGATATCTCGGGACTTCGAGTTCTTTAGCGTTCTAATGACATCGCGTACATTGTTTGCGGCGATCATCAAACCTTTCGATTTCATGTTTGGTTATTAGGTAAAAAAGGTGTACAGTGTGTCCATATTTCAGAAATTATTAAAGATAGGCATATCAAATGTATAAAAAAAATTATGAAATAAAATAACCTTCAGTCATCTCCACATATGTATTGTGTTTTACACCACAAATTGTGTGTATGCGAACATGTTTTGACTGCTTAGGCAGTCATCATCAGCGCCAAAAACTGAAAATATAGAAAACACTTTGCTTATGTGTTGTAATGGAGTCAGGAGATGGAAGGGATCGCGTGGGGGCCAAAAGAACTCGTTTTAAAAGAAAAAAACTGTATAAAAGTGATCTAAAATAAAGCTTACCTTATAAGATTAAAAAATACAAAAACATTTAAGTATCACGCACATACACACGTAACTACATAAAGAAATTTGTGTGAAATTTCAATGTGTTATCACGTGATTTCACACCCGTTTGCAGGTATTGATTTTTATAGCCCCACTTTTTGTGTACAATTGTCATTTGTTGTTATTTTTCTTGTTCATAGTTCTGTACAAATTATTTTACTTAATTTAGTATCTAAATATTCTTTATACATCATAAAAAATTGTATTTTCCTTGTCCTACTTTTTTAAATTTAAGTATGACTTTTCTTTCTTTTACCCTTTTTTGCACGCTATGTATAAAATTATCTAAATTTTTGCTGTAAGAAATATATTTAATTTCAGCTTAAAAAGAAAAAGAAAGATAAAAAGAAACACAAGCATAAACATAAGCACAAACATGAACACAAACACAAAGAAAAGAAAGAAAAGATCCGAACAAAGTTAAAGTAAAAGAAGAAGGTGCCACCACATCGACGACTCCGACGTTACTCAAAGAAGAGACTCTTAGTTCTACCAGCTCCACGCCTAGTCCAAATCCCATGAGTCTGGGTGGCGGGGAACCAGCTGGGTTTCAGTAAAATTGTAGACTAAATGTATTTGT
Organism: Listronotus bonariensis; assembly: GCA_014170235.1. Lineage (NCBI taxonomy): Eukaryota > Metazoa > Arthropoda > Insecta > Coleoptera > Curculionidae > Listronotus > Listronotus bonariensis. The sequence continues at coordinate 93,430 of JACEGR010002084.1, read as the reverse complement.
TTAGTATAAACTATGCGGGCTGGCCGCCAGGGTATCCGAGATACCTCGGATATGAATTTTGTGACTAATTTTAAGCAAAAATAATTCTATTTACTATTTCCGAATTCCTAACGGGTCTTAAATTATCTGGGTTTAAAGTTTGAAGCTTAAGAGAAAATGTGATTTATTTTAATAAAAACGTAATGACAGTGCAATTACTAAAGATGCTCAATATGACCTCTATGATATTCCCTAATTGAGCCGGTGGTACTACCTACCGTTGCAATATATCTACACGAAAATCATGTCCGCGTATTCCTCATGGCAGTAAAATACAGGGTGATTCAAAAATCGGCCACGAAACTTAAGGGGGTGATTCTACTTGACAAAATAAGGGTAGAGCTTCATGTAATTTTTTTCAAAATGTCATTCGTTTTCAAGGATTGGATTTATTTTTTAACCAATCCAGTTGATATTTGGCACACAAATCGATCTTTGCAGATTCTAAAATTTTTAAGACAAAAGTACTTTTTTTTAAATACCACCAGAGGGGCACTTTACCTAGAACTTAAAAATTTATTTACATCTATAACTTTTTATTTTGACAGATATCGCAAAGCTGGGGGCACCATTTTATAGACAAAAATAAGGTACTCTTTTATTAAAGTCGATAAACCTTACCGTTTAGGCACCAATAGACATTAAGTTTTCATCAATTTCAATCAATATACCTACATTCATACAGGATGTCCAGTAATTCAACCGACAAACTTTACGGGGCGATTCTACAACAGAAAATAAGAAAAAAAACTTCATATAAACATCTGTCCTAAACGTCCTAGTTTTTGAACTACGGTGTGTTAAATATGTGTGAAAACCTTTTTTTTTAAATTTTTAACACCCCATAGTTCAAAAACTAAGACGTTTAGGACATATGTTTATATGAAGTTTTTTTCTTATTTTTTGTTGTAGAATCGTTTAGTTAAGTTTGTCGGTTGAGTTACTGGACACCCTGTATGTATATAGGTTAAGTGAAGGTTTATCGACTTTAATAAAGAGTACCTTATTTTTTAGGTTTTTGATTGTCTATAAAACGGCGCCCCCAGCTTTGCGATATCTGTCAAAATAAAAAGTTATGATGAAAATAAATTTTAAGTTTTAGGTAAAGTGCCCTCTGGCATATTTAAAAAAGTACTTTTGTACTAAAATTTTAGAATCTGCAAAGATCGATTTGTGTGCCAAATATCAACTGGATTCGTTAAAAAATAAATGCAATATGGCGAAAAACCAAAATAAAAATTGAACTTTGACGGCTTGTAGTTCGAAAACGAATGACACTTTGAAAAAATTTATATGAAGCTCTACCCTTATTTTGTCAAGTAGAATCACCCCTTAAGTTTCGTGATTGATTTCTGAATCACCCTGTATAGGTATTATTTCAACACAAGTTATGAAAAAAATAAATTACCAACAGCTGTCAATGATGACATTTTACGAACAAACAAGCATTATTACAACTTAGGGTACTAAGTATTAAATTACCCAGGCAAACTAGTCGCAAAATTCATTACTCTAGAATTTATGTTTTGGCAACTTTAAACCCAAATAATTCAAAAACCGTTAGGAATTCGGCAAAAGTGAATAGAGTTGCTTAAAATTAGTCACAAAATTCATATCCGAGGGTATCTGAGACCCTGTATTTTAGAAGACTATATTTGGTAATGACATTCATGTCATGTTCATAAAAATGTAACAATCAAATGATGGTCAAATTTCAAATTGCGCATATGACTAAGGTGATCATTTCAGTATATACAGGGTGTTACAGAATGTTTTTAGGAATATTTAAGAGGGATTCTACATCTGAAAACGTAAAAAAAATAAATCTGGGTCACAAAATGCTAGGTTTTATTGATACAGGTTGTTTAAACTATTTCGTCTTAAATATTTCATTTTACATTTATCGAAAACCAGTTAAGATGGCTTTTGTTACATGCAAATATATTATTATTATTTAAAGTAATGTGAGCTTGTGACAATCTAAAATAGGGTATAAAAGACGGAAAATTTTAAATACCCCTTATCATAAAACGAGCATTTCCAAATCTATAATTATCTGAACTTTTTTACATTTTTAGATGTAGAATCTGCTTTATTTTTTTTTAACAACATTTGGTAATGCCCCATATTCTGTGTATCTTTTTTGAAAACTTAATATCATCGACATGTTTCCATGTTTGTTGTGTCTGTTATACAGTGTGGACGTAAAAGTCCCCCTTGCTAACTTATGTACCCTTAATTTTTTTTTCGTAAAATTTGGGTATGACTAATGGGAGGATATAAACAACTTCTTGACTTAAAAATGATAGTTGCAACAATCAAGATGGCGGATGGTTTAGTGGAAAAGGGGTCTTGTGGCATATCATTTTTAAGCTCCTGACGAGTACTTTATAACCCTAGAATATATAATCAATATCTTTACCTATTACAAAATGGCGGTACTTTAAAAATTGCCTATATTTTTAATTTGGATGGCCATATTTTCGAAAATAATAAAGATAGATGTACTTAATATGGTATTTTCTTAAAGCTCTTTTAAAGATCTTTTTAACGGTAATTTAATATACAAGGTGCTTCATAAAAAAGCGCTTTTTGTTCTACCTTGTATATTATTATCGGTAACACTACTGAAAAGATATTTAAAAGAGCTCTCAGAAAATACCACATTATGTACATCTAACTTTATAAGCTTCGGAAATATGGCCATCAAAATAAGTTAACTAGGTGATTTTTAAAATACCGCCATTTTGTAGTACATGAAAGTATTGACTTTATATTTTAGGATTATAAAGTACCCACCAGGAGCTTTAAAATAATATGCCACATGACCCCCTTTCTATTAAATTTTTTTCCCAAGATGGTGCGCATACGCCATCTTGATTGTTGCAACTATTATTTTTACGTCAAAAAGTAGTTTATATCCTCCCATAAGTCATATCCAAATTTTATAAAGAAAAATTTAAGGGTACAAAAGTTAGTAGGGGGGACTATTTACGTCCACACTGTATAAACTTTACTCTAAAATTTAACCTATTTAAAAAAAAGTAAATAAAAAATAGTAATATTATGTCCAAGTCTGTATAAACCAGGGATGTTGCGAATATTTGCATCCGCATCGATTTAGACATCCTCATCTGCATCCGCATCCGCATAAATCGATGCGGAGCTGATGCGGATGCGGATGTGCAGCAGGTCACGACAAGAAAGAAAGGGGCGGGCCTGGCGGGTGGCGCTGTCGACTGCACGTGTTGATTAGCCAATCGAAAAGCAATAATTTTGTTTTGGACTTCAGTAAATTGGTGACGATGACGCGTCTTGCTATTGTTTGTAATAGAAACAAGGACTTGATATAACTGTCTTTTTTACCCTACAGACACTTAGGTTATTTGTACAGATCCGCATTCCGCATCCGCGGATGTGAACCTCTTAAAATCCGCATCCGCGTCTGCGGATGTGAAAAATCTGCATCCGCAACATCCCTGGTATAAGTATTGGACATCTTCTGTATTTTCAACTTTATAAGTTGCAATATTATGTGAATAGAAATGTTTCTATATGATATGATATAATTTAGGATATAAAATGTAACTTAAAAACTTTTAATATATTGATACTAACGTATAGTTTAGTATTTTTTTAACCCAGATAAAAATATCATCTTTTATAGTTTTATGTTTTCGAAGTATAAATTATAATATTGGGTTAAGAAAGACAAAATCTAATTTACAATATGTATCTCATTTTTCTTGAAAAAAAAACACATAAATATTTAGTATGTTTTTTTTTTTAAATTGTTTGAAAAACCTACAGGCTTTTCTAACTCTGATAATAAAGTTTTTGCAAAAAGTCTTTAATACAAACATTTTGTGGTTTATTTTATTTTAAAACAATCAACAAATAATATACAAGAAACAACCCTTTTCCTCGCCATTTTAAATGGGAAGGCAAATTTAATATATTTTTATAATCCAGGAAAAAAATTCAATCGTTCTTTTTCACGCATTGGCAAAAATTTTCCATGAACAGTAATTAATATTGAAGGTAACATTTAAAAATGACCCGTAAACGTCTCTTTTTATACTTTTTCCAAATTTCTATTGGCGATTTTAATTACCGATGGGGCGCTGCTAAACGTAAACAATGTCGAAAGAAGTAGGTAATATGCAGGTAGCTAGCTTTGATCCTGTTACGGATTTCGGGTATTAAAACGGCTTAAAATACTGTTCAAGTTTCAATTCAACCGTGAATTTGTATAGATTTATACGTATTAAGTGTGTTAAAACTCGGTTTGTGAGTTTGAGTAGTGCCCTTGATGGTTTAACAGACGTTTTTGTTAGATTTAATTAGTGAAGAAAGCGCCATGTAAAACTTTTTTCGGAATGAGTAAAGAACTGTTTTTGACACTAAGCTCAGTATTTTATTACCTCATTTGCACTCCCGATAGTCGGTGCACAGTGGAAGGAGAATAAATTTTGAATTCCAACCATATTATTTTGATTATACACACGTCTTTTTACTTTAGACGTTAATGGCTCTTCTGATGCCATAATAAAAGTTTTAATATAGGTAAAAGAAAGACTTTTTGATTAAAATGTTAGCAAAACACACAGCTATGCACAAGTCAATTTGCAAAACATGAGCGTGAAACCCACCTTTAAGCTTGAAAGAAGAACGGATTTATTTAGTTAATTTATTATTTTGTTACACATACATACTTACCTTAATTATTTTTGAATTGCGATACAAAATCAAAATACTAAATTAAATTTCTACGTTATAATACCCACACAAACCAAAATACTAAAAAATGTTAATAAGAAACAATATTTAAAAAGTACAATAAATTCCAAACCATTCCCGTCTATGTTGATGCGAGGCTCCACCTCTTTGGAGGCTCGTTCCAGCGGCAACCAATCAGTACACATTATTTGAGTGGTTATCTTGGTAGGGCTGCCTTGTTGTCGGAAATTAAGAATATAAAAATATTTTAGGGATGATATGAATATTAAAGCATAGTATAATCGGTTCCTCTAAGAAAATAGAGCAATAAATAAAAATCTCTTAGGGAATTAAAATAAATCAATAACAAGGGTGTAAACAAGTATTCTTATAAATATGAAATATTATATTTAAAAAAGTGTAAAATAGGTTCACAGCAGTAGGATGAAAATCTGGCAACATCTTAAAAGCAACTTCAGTTTTTTCCGCATTCCATCTGGCTAGACTCAGTTGGCAAACTTAACGAAGTAAATAAATAAAATTAAATTTATATCCATTTCGATGGTTATACATGTTCGATCACCTGTTTTCTTAGGTTGCGCCGTTGACCACCAGAGGTCTCATTGATCTTAGAAATCGCCAATAACCAAATAATAGTTTGTGGGCAAAAGGATCGGAATAAAATAACAATCAAATGAGTAGAATCTATTTATTTTAAATATTAATTATTGATTACATAGTATAGTGTGCCTGTCAAGATAAAATATTATGTTATTTACAATGTAATAGTGAAACGTAAATCGTAGGTACTTAAATAAGTTTGTAAAGCCCGAATCGGCTTAATATATTATACAACTACTGGATACTTTTTTTTAATGATCTTATTTTGTTTAAATTTACATGTTTGTTTCCTATGAGCCATTTGTACGGATCAGAGGTCCAATTTCAAAAGATTATGCCTGAAAATTGTGGAAAGTTTAGACGAGTTCAACAATTAAATAAATAAAAAAAAACATACTTTATACACAAATTGCAAAAACTAAAATTCTTTATCTAATACCAAACTTAAGGAATCATCAGGACCTAATTTTCTATTTCCTTTTATTAAAAAGACACTTCTTTTTATTGTAAGATGTTAGTTTTTAACGCCCCCTACCGTGTAAATCCAGGCTCACAAGAAACACTTATACGGGTCTCACATCTGTCAAATATTTGATTATTAAGTTAAAGTTCATAACAAAATAAATGACAGCAGTTTAAAGGATCTAAAACCCGTTATAAGAAGGGTATATATCTATGGTCTAAGAAAACTTATAAATTTACATAACTTGCCAGAAAATCAGACCACAAATATATTGAAAATTAATTTTTAAAGACCATAAATGTAACCTCCTAATTCTTTAATAAAATCGATTTATTATAAACACTTAACATAAAACAAAAAACCTTAAAAAACAACTGTAAAAATTAATAATTTTACAAGACTCTCTATCTATGTAAATGGTTTCACACAAACCTCTCAAGCAGTCAAGGAAATATCCAAAAATAAAAGGAAAAAACGTAATATAGAAATAGAATCTATCTTAGTGTTTGACCAAATAAATACAAAGGTCTAGATACACCCCCGCCAAAATTATCGCATATGCTCGATTTTCCTCATAAGCTTCAGTACAAAAATGCTTTCATTTAAATGGCCATATCTCTTTTAATAATTTGGTTATTTAGACAATTGAAGAAAAAAGAAAATGTTAAAGAAAGGTGAAACTATTGGGAATTCAAATTAAGAAGCACAGTGTTGCAATTCGGTCAAACAGATGATAAAAATGGGTATCTAGATTTAATTTGGCAAATAATATTTACGTAAATTACCTAATTTATAACTAATTTTACGAAAAATATTAGGCATCATTGTCTGACAACCTAAATAACACAAAGCAGGATAATAGTCAGTGTTTCGAGAAACTTTATATATAGCCATAAAGCGTAAGTTCTTCGTTATTTCGACTTAAACTGCAGATAAACCAAAACTGATTTCGCACGTTTTGCTTTATTGCTGAATTTTTAACGAAATCCATGATGGCAACCACTTAAACGCTTAACACTAGTTGTAGACTAACTATTTTCTTATTTTTTATTTAATTCATTCCATAAATCATAAAAACTCTTTAAAAAATAGACTATTAACTGCAACAATAGAAAGCAAAACTTGATTATGAAATGTCAAATGTTCTAAATTTGCAACTGCAACGTTGCCAAGTCGCTTAATTTTAGTTTTCAATAACTTTGGCGTAACCGTTGTTATTTACTGTTAAGAATACATCTTACTGTATCTATAGGATGTGCTGTTAAAAGAATGTAATCAAATTTGTGATGATAAAACATCAGAAATAAGTAAGGGTATGCCTTATTCGCAAATAAGATTACTGCCTCTCAAAAGCACATCACACAGGACAATTAAAAATTATTTATTTTTGCCAAAAACTTTTAATCTCCCTGTAGAATGCATTGTTAACAATAAATAACAACGATGGCGCCAAAGTTATAGCTTTAACTTTCTTTAAAATGTTATTTTTAATTGTCTTGATAACCTAATTATTAAAGAGATATCGCCATTTAAATGAAAGCATTTTTGTACTGAAACTTTTGGAGAAAATCGAACATATGCAAGAATTTCGGCGGGATGTGCATAAAGTAAAATTATGTTTATAAAAGAAATGGCTTAGAATAAGTTTGATTACCATGTTTTGTATTTTTAAATATTTGGTCAAACTGTCAAAAAGAAGATAACATAATTGTGATGGTTTTTAAAACATACATATTATTTTATTTTATCGAATAGCTGGATATTCTTTGAATAAAATAAAACTTAAAGGAGTAGCATAATTTTAAATTTAAATTAAATAAAATTAAGTCAAAAACTCAATATTTTTCCATAAAACTTCTTGATTTAATGGATTTTTAGGAATACAAAACTTTGAAAGCTAATGAGCCCATAACATTTTGAAGGTCTAGAATATAATATAATTCATTTTAGCCACGTTTCAGCACATTTTGGGGTCCTTACGAATACCCAAGGCAACAATCAAGATGTGCAATATACATAGATAAATAATCTTGATAAAATAAAATTTCTGATAGCTCTGAAGAACCGAAAACCTTCGTTTTGTTTCGTTTTGACAGCTTGCTTGGCCTCTAGCTAATAAGCCTGAAAACTGACCTGGCAAATTGCCTAAAAGCGGCTAAGATAAAAAACTAATTTTTATTATTTGTTTTTAAATTGAATAATTAAATGTAAAAAACGCACTTTCAAAAACAGGGAAATGTGTGTCCCAGAACCTATTTGTATGTTTCTTGGTTCTACTGAAAATACGAATTTTTATTTTTGCAGCCTCATTTTAATATTTTCGTGCGTTCCGCAAAGTTAGGGATTTAATCTAAACAAACTCCTTTAAGCTAAAAATTTCCAACCAACGAAAAAATAAAACATTGTGTTTTTTTTCATTAAAAAAAAATAATTCTCATAAATTGTACATCCTTTACCACGTATTTAATACTAGTGGAGATGATCGATCACGCAGGGAACATTTCGTCGTTCACATCGATTTAACAATAAAATTAACAACGGCTAATTTATATACATCGACAAAAAAGCGTAACTTTGATTGGTCAATGATATAAAAATAATTGTACTACTCGCTAGTTTTAAGAATCTATGTACAACAAAACGAATAGTTAATTTTAAACTTTAAGATCTTTTGCACACTTTGAATTTAATCAAATTAGTTTAAAAAGTAATTTGTAATACACCGAGGCGCGACGTTGCCAAACTTAGGTTTTCCCTAACTTGGGGATATTGTGAACAACCTGGCAACACAAAACTCTCTTATCTGAGGTTTTTAAGTGTTATAACCGTACAGTTATGGAAAAGGAAATTCTAAAGACGTAGAAATGCATTCTAATGGAATACATACAGAGTGAACAGGTTGGAAGAGGACAAATAGTATCTATTTCAAAAGAAATATCTAAGATTTTCAGAAATTGTGACATTGTTGGAATAAAAAATTAAACTTTATAGGTGTCGGCATCATTTAATTACATTAAAAATGTGCAAATATCTCTCCAGAACTAGCATTCTCTTTTAGCATGTAGTTATGTCAAAATTTAAAATATAACTACTTTATTTACAATGAGATAATGGCTTTTTATACTTTGTACATCACATTAGGGCTAATCTTCACTACACGTTGCTTTTGCTCTAATGGAGAACAGCCCTAAATTTTTTGTTGGGAATGATTAAAGTTTTTTGATAAGTCCAAAATCGGTGGAAGTTTACTATAAAGGAACTTTATTTTTTTAATTTAAGTTGTTTTTTTAAATAAAATTATTAAATAATATTTAATAAATTCCTCTGAAATACATTGATACCTATTAAACAGTGGTATTTAGCAAAATTTTGGTAAAAATTCTGCGTAAGACATAGAATTTCAGTTTATTTGTATATTAGCTTGCTTGGCAAAAAGTATGCAACAAATAAAAACGCTATTATTATTGAAAAAATGAATTAAAAAAACAGCAAAATGATTCTCACCGGTTCAAAAAAATCAGTACCTGTGGTTACAAAAGATCAATGAGAACACATTTTATTTATTTGTTTTTCCCACTATCATATTTTAACCAAAATGAACCGATAACAATATGATTGAAAAAAAAAAATAGTAGGCATTTTTAATACCTTAAAAAATTGTTGGTTTTTATAGTTTTTTTAATGCACTTTAGAAAAATTACGCAGACATATAGAAAGTTCCTAAATTGTTAATTGCGCTTAAAGTTTCAGAAAAGATTAAAAAAAAAAGTTTTCACAGCCACTGTCAATAATTATATGTAGTAAGGGTTAATGCGTTATGTAGACCTCTACAATACTTTTTTACACTTTAAGTATTTAGCTAACTCTTAAAACATTTGTGAAGTCAATATAATCACAATTAGTAGATTTTTATTTAAAAATAAAAGGTAATTATGTAGAAACCGCCCCCAACTTTTTGGGGCGCTGTTCACGAATCTGAAAATTTTTACTCGAAAACGTTTCGTTGGACTAACCTCATTTTCACTACATTTCCCTTCTTTTTGCACACAATTCTTGATTTTAAGTTAAAGTGGTGCACAACATTTGATTTTTACCTTTTAAAACCTCGTTTTTCTATGTATTTTATACTTTTTTAAATTAAATTGCGTAGCTTCTTTCAATTGTTTTCAATTATGGTAAATGCGCCGGAAAACGCATAGCTCGCTGCGTTTTTAAAGGACCCCTTTCAATTTATTTGAGAAAAGGTGTAAAATACATATAAAAACGGAGTTTTTAAAGGTAAAAATCAAATATTGTGGCCACCTTAGCTTTAAATCACGAATTGTGCGCAAAAAGAAGGGGGAAATATAGTGAAAATAAGGTTTAAACTAACCAACTAACTTTGATGATGGACATCTCGGAAAAGAAACGATCCTGACTAAAAATTCTTTCAGATTCGTGATCAGCGCCCCAAAAACTTCCAAATTTGGTCAAAATCGGAGTTGCGGCCGGTTTCTATATAATTACAAAAAAAAGACAAATAAAAGTAAAGTAAAAAAACATAAAAAACTCAACAAAATTATTATTTTTAATAGCTGCATACTTTTTACTCAGTGTTGCATTGACTTAAATTTGTTTTATTTGATGGAAAAAATTTAATAAGTCAAAAAAATACATAGAATGAATTAGCTTAAGAAATTCTTTATTAATTTCTATTTACAAAAGTTACTATTTAGTATAAGGACATAAAATATCCACCAAAAAGTTTTGTTGTCACATAAATTCATAACAATACAACAATACATCAAAAATTTCAACTAAGACACGATCGAAAAAAGTTTCACTCACCCGCCAAAATATACAGTCCTGGAATTTATGATAACTACCTACAGATAACTAAGTTTTCCCCAATAAGTAATAGTATGTACTTTGGACATATCTAACTACAGTTTCCAAGATAATAGCATGCAGCTTACATAGCATGTAACAAGTTTTTCTTATTTTGATTTTACATATCAGACCAAATAGTTCTCGTAACAAGTGTCTTTTAATCTAGTCATAACATAAGTTAACCACTGTTTTGGTCTGGCTTGTGATAATAATTATAATAGCAATAATAATATACAAGTAATAATATAATACTATGATTACAATAGTTTTTATTGAATACCTATAAAAATGAAATCGTATTGCTCGTATTGCTTGTCAATACAACCTCACTTGCTCATCTAATATGTGATTATCATTTATTTACATTTTTTTCTTAATCTAGCCTCTCACTATTACATTCTTTTTATCCACCTTTAACATTATCTTCACTTTTTCCCTTAACAAAATTTCCGTACAAACTTTCTAGCTCTAATTAGAATCATTTTTAAATCGGGTATGTGTATTGCTATTTAAAAATATTTTAATCCGAAATTGCGTTTGCATTTTCCCCTAGTTAAGTTTTGAAATTATTTAACCGTTGAGAAGTTCTGTGATTGATTCTTGTTGCCTGCCACCCAATTTGAGAAGACATCTCTGAAACAAAAAGATCTTTTAAACGAAATTATTAATACAATTGGCAGATTCTATATTAAAATATACAGGGTGGTCACTAAGTAATGGGCCAAAATCCAACTGGATAATTGTGGCGTTAAAATATTGCGATTTAAATAAACTTACCTAAGTACAAAAGTTAATATTAACTGAGATATAAGGTGTTAAAGTTCAAAAAATATTTTCAAATTATTTCAATAATATTTGATACATTTTGAATATTGTAATAAAACTCGGTATCTAGGGGTTTTTGATATAAGCTATTTATATCTAATGTTTATTTTTGGGTGTTAACTAGAGTACGCGACCGACACTACTGTTAATTTTTCTAAAACGTCCCAATTTTTGGGCTACTCTGTATGTACCATTTAAATAAACCAGTATCCTATGTTTTCTACACAGAAAAAGGAAACTTTGTAAGAATGGCTCTGAGCCACCGATTTCAAGATATTTGCATTTAAAAGCGGTTTAGTGCAACCAAAAAGTATATGGATAAATACATTAATTCGTTTATAATGAGACAGAATATTTCAGATAGTGAAAACAAAATTTTGGTTATTGAAAATTAACATTTTATTTTTTTTTCAACGGGAATCTATTTCTATACCTCTAAAGAATAACCCAACAACGTAAAATCTCAAGGTTGTAGTTGAATACTAATCGGGCTTTTTATGTTACCATTCGATTAAAAAAAAGTTGTTAATTCAGTAATGGATAACTAATGGAAAAATGGGGATAAAAATTTTTGGCTGGCAAATAATTATTTATTTATGTATCCCAATTGTGCCAATATTTTTCTATTCTTTTATTTTAAAATTTAATATGACACAATGATTTTTTTTGTTGCCGTGTCCGAGGGACGGACTGCGCGCGAATGTCAGACTGCCCGCTTTTAGCGCTATTTTCGGGGCTCTGAAAAAATTATAAATATTCAAGATACAGATCCGGGAGGTAAGACTTTTTTTTAGAAAATGTATTCCTCTTTTTAAATCTTTTTTAAATTTTGAATATCTTTTATAGTTTTTGAGATATTAAAAAAAAACAAACCCCTACTTTTTTTGTTTATTGTTTATAACTTTTGCAATTTTTATCGGCCCCTTTCGGAAGTTTTCCTTAAACATTCTATACTTTATTTCGAATAGAATGACATGGATCGTAATTTTCAGAGAATACACAAAAATTTACCCAAAAAGGTACATGTTGACTAGACTACTGACACATATTTATATCAAAGTCGTGCTGGCTAGGTACGTTCAAATTGACTTTCTGTGTGTTGAACCCTAGCAAGTAGTCTGCATATAAACATTGGTTGATAACTACCAGGTTACCAACGAAGGGTTTCAGTTAGGAAAAATATTTTAAGTTGTACATAATAAATGCTAGAAGTTGACAGAAAATTAGGTTTTTGTGTTTCAGTTACTACTGCCCAAATTTCTCACATTAATTAAAGTAGTTCTGTTGATACTATAATACGTACGAATACGAATATCTTATGTTTTGATTAGAAATATTTATGCGTTTTTCGAAATTCTACATTGAAAATGCAGAAAATTGTCTATTTTGATTATTTTATACAGGGTGTTTGGGGAAATGGGGGTAATTTCCTAGATGTAAAAGAACACAAAATAATATTAAAAGTTCATATAAACTTTTTTGTATACCTATGCCCTCTCTTCAGAGGTATTGTATCCTAAAGACACCAATGAAATCAAGTTTTTATGACAGAAGGACTTGGCACACTAGCAATCTTCCAATAGTTTCACAGTACTAATGACTCAAATAAACCAACTGTACGAAACACCTAACAACAACCTAACTTAACTATTATATTCAAAGAAAAATCAATTTTACAAAAATGTAGTGACCTAAAGAAACAATCCAAAAAAGCACACCCATCATCAGGTTACATTGCAGCAAAAGAAGCTTAAATTTTGTAATTATTCTTTGTAAGCTCTGCTTAATATAGTGCCTCTTAATTTCCTTTAGATATCCATGGTATGTAGTTCGATTTAGTTGACTGTTCTCATATAAATGTTGTACCAGCTCCATGCTATCAGTTGAGTTCCAATGTGTTGGTTGAATACTAGCAGGTAAAAGTTAGGCAAAGAACGCATTCATCCAATCCACTAATGATATAATGATGCGCCTGTAAAAGGCAGAGCAAATGTTGTCTCGCTTTACACCGACTCTCCATTGGCAAGAATTGTAATTTTAAACTGGTATATGGAAGTGTATATAAAAGAAATAGAAACATTATTGAAGATTCAGGACATAAATGCAAAGTAAAACGTTTCGATAAGATTAGAGCCATCGTCATCATCGTTTCCTATGATAAGAGGTAATATAATAAGAAAGCAACCATAGTAATGATGTAGTTTGTAGTCTTACCGGCAATGGCTAACAACGCATTCATTACTGCAATATTCATCCTCCCATTCGGGATTGGTGATGGCTGGGTTGGGACAACCGTGACGTATGCAAGAATTCTGCGGGGGCCTCATGTTTCCTGAACTCATGGTCTGTTGTTGCGGCTGTTGGGATGGCGGTGCCGAGGGGGTCCAGCCTGGAAAGAAAGAAATTCTGTAGAAAAATTGTCTCCAGATAAGATACATATTAAATATGTCTTAGAGGTTGATTTATTTTTCAAAAGCCTAGGGTATCTTATGCTGGACAATCCACATATCCAATTTTAGACGCAGATTATATTAGACGTAGCATATTAACTTCTCACTCAAGCGACTCTGGTTCGATCCCGGCCTCACACTCGTACATCGGAATTTATAATTGCAGGTTACTCCACAGAAGTGAATGACAAACTACTGTGTAATATTTTGTTCAGTAAGCCCTCCTAGATTGTGCTTCGGAAGACACGTTAAGCCGGTGTTCCAGCATATTTGTGTAAAAATTTCGTATGCAACAGAGATATGTACAAGGAGGCGCCTAGAACCTGAATATATGGCACTAAAAGAAGCCTTTAATAATTGCAATCCAGTAACAACTACAAAGAAATCTGCCAACAACTTCCAAAGGTGTTTTTGGACTACGCAAATTTTGATCTCCAGACGAAAAACATAGATATCCTTTATTTAATTTTTAACATAAAAAAAATGAATTGAAAGGGTAGGAGTTCTATATTGGCTCCAAATTCTAGTAAAGTTAACTAAAGCCACTCTTGCTTAAATCAAAACGACGACAAGATTATCAATCAACTTATAAAACCTAAAAATACACTTTTTATGCATAAAGTCGATCAGTTTTCAACTTCTACTTTTTTTTTTTTATAAACTTTAGATAATTTATTTTCTTTTCTTTATCCTTTAAAACCAATTTAACTTTTTGAAGTTTGAAAAAAGATGCCCGTAACATTTTTATTTATGTTTACATATTTATCTTTTGTAGCTTAAAAATAACTTTTAAACAAGAAAATTTATAATTTTTGTAAATAGGATTTTTAAAATTATAAAGTGTTTTGTATGGTTTTTACAAAAAAAAGCACAGTCTTTATGGGTACTTTATTAAAAAAAAGTGATTTCAGTTAAGTACAAGTTACTATAATTTCCTCTAGTTAAAAAATTGACATATTTTTTAACCAATTAAAAGAGTTAAAACAAATAGGGTTATGTACGAAATAAGTAATTTGCATCAAAAGGGAAACAAACTTAGCAGTATCAACGATATATTGTTAAATAAAATAGATCGTTGGTAGTATAAAAAAATCTGTATAATTAAAAAAATATTAAAAAAGAATCATTTCTGCTCGTGACGAACGTGTATATGTTTAGTCAAATTAACACTTTTTATGGTTAATATAACCAAAATTCAATCATATAAAAAAATGCTAAGGAAAATATAAAAAAGGTTACTAAAAGTTCATAAAATAACAAAACTGAAAAGTCAATATTCTGTCAAAGTCTAGCGTTTACGAATACTTTTATTACATGTTTGTCACACATTTTTTTATGGATTTTCCTATAATATTTCTATTTGAAATAAAAACTCTTTTTATTTTGATTTTAATGGTATGTATATATGTAGGTGAACAATAATAAATACCATTAATAATATATTATATCACAAGACCTATAAATATAATCCATTAAACTATCCAACATATTTTAAGCACGATTTTACTTGGAAAATATTTGTATGTATATAATTTAATAGAAACACAAGACCGCGAAGGTTTTTTTAAATTATTGTCAATGAAACTATTTGCCAAGCCAATCTTGCAAAAAAATTTTGAATAGTTTAATTAATTTAAAATTTTTGGACGAGTGGTATGCGGTTGAGATTATTTCCTGAAACACTTACATTAAAGCCAACAACAAAGAATTTTACTGATAATAAACTCTTACATTTCGATACCCTAATTCGCACATCGGCTAACTCCATTTTTATTTAAAATTAAAATTAGTTACTTGAACTATTATAAGATCTAAATTTTAAAAAATTCTGTATTTTCTTTATTTAAAACTACTTCAAAAACATTCATCTACGGAACAAATAATTAAAAAAAAAAATATTTTAATATGATTTATAAATTATTTTTGTCTCTGCTGTATTTATACACTTTGTATGTGTCCCAAATTCGACCTTCTCTGGAATATTGTTCTCATGTCTGGGAAATGGCATCCCCTACAACCATCAGCATTCTTGATGCCATTCAAAGAAGGGCTGTTGATCTTATTAATGATCCTTTACTTACTCAAAGACTTCCTTCTCTTGCCCATCGTCGAGCTCTGGGAGATCTATCGCTCTTCTATAGATACTTTTACGGCTTCTGTTCCGACGAATTATCCAGTATAGTCCCTCCTCTTGCAGCTCCCAACAGAGAAACTCATGGTGCCGCGCGTATGCATCCCTATACAGTTCAATTGGACAGGCCCCGAACTTCCCATTTCGTTGGTTTTTTATCCCTAGAGTTTTTAGACTGTGGAACCTACTGCCAGTGGAGGTCTTTCCTTCCCCCCAAATCGAAACCAAAGTTTTTAAGTCCCGTGTTAACAAACTTCCTCTTAGCTTGCTTTAGACACCCACGGTACGTTAGTATTTAGGCTTTCAGCCTTCGTGGATTGTCCAAAGATAAAAAAGCTGATTTGCGAATTAAGGTATCGATTTTCTATCAATTTTGACAACCAATTTGGATTACAAAAGTTTATTCGCTGTTAAACAGTACATGTGATTTAATCACTAATCTAAACAAATTTTATTTATAGAATGGTGGTATCTCATTGGTCCATTTTATAATAATTAAAATAATCATAAAAACACCGTTAAACAAAATTTAATAAGCTTTATAATAAAATTTCTAATATTTCTGTAAATCTTACCTGAGATACAGGAGGGGAACTCGACACCATCGGAGGGGGCTCATGTGTTGTTGGGGCTGTTGTTGCTGCTGTTGCATGTGGGGATTGTGAGGGGAGACGGGATGTTGTTGATGGGACTGTTGATGGGGGTATGTGTTGTTGTTGAGGAACCTGAAACAGAAAAATCAGTTACAATTTGTACAAGATTTTTCATGGCCATTTTTCCTTTCTACCTTGATATTTGATATGATATTAATTCTTTTTATTTTAACCATTATTTTTAACCAATTTTTAACAATGTTTAAAAAATATTGCAAATATTTCATCAAATATTACCACTTATGAACCGAAAGTAATGTCATGTATTGTTTTGTTTTCTCATTGCTCACTTGTTTATGCTTGGTAACGTTTAATTCACAGCCTTGTAAATGTTTTCTATGCATTAACATCAAAAGATGTTGGGTATTTGCTTTTTGTAGATCTACATTTCACTTCGCTATAACAATTTGGACAACACCATTTAAAGAAAATTAGGATAATTGTTTACTTATCGGACATCACACCGATTTTGATGATTTTTGTGATACGGGAGTTTTGGGGCGCTGATTACCAATCTAAAAAAAAAATTTAGTCGGCAACGTTTCGTTTCCGAAATATTCATTATCAAACTTAAGAAAACTGTCATATTCATCATATTCCCCCTTGTTTTGGCACACAATTTTCAGTTTTCTGCTAAATTTAGCTTTAAATCAAGAATTGTTGGCAAAAGAAGGGGCAATATAGTGAAAATAAGGTAAATTTGCTTTTTAAGTTTGACAATGGATACCTCGAAAACAAAACATTGCCGACTAAAAATTCTTTCAGATTCGTAATCAGCGCTCCAAAAAACCCTTATGCTAAAAATCATTAAAATCGGCGTGGTGTCCGATAAGTAAACAGTTATCAAAATTAGTACTACAAAAAAACCTTACCAAAAGTCCTTTTAGTAATACGTATACTTTAAGAAGGAATTGAGTATAACCAAAGTGGAGGTACTGGGAAAATTCTTTAACGGAAACGTATATACTCATAGACTGCTTTGCTGATGGTTTTTTCCAAAGTGGTTCTTGAAATTTTTTATAATTATCAGGAACGACCTTGATGTGGTTGATGATGGACTAATCTTTTGGGATCGGTTAAATGTCCCGTTGATAAGCTGTTGAACTGTATATCCAAATCCTTTTAATATGGAATTAAAGGGTAAAACTATGAGCTGGAAATCGCAATCTTCATTTCAAACTGTATCTTCAGAAACTGATGCAAGAAAGATCATTTAGGTCTACTTTAAGCTTGTTTACATGTAGAATTTAATAGTTGGTATAAGCAACTAATCTTCCTTTACACACACATGAGCCTGGACCTATTTATTCGGCGATTTTTCTTTCCTTTTAACCTGCACACACTACATTTCTCCTATATTAGTCACTTTATGTCTAAATGTAACTATACAAAATGGCAACAGCTTGATACGAGGGGGATTCAAATATGCCCCGGATGTTTTTTCTTTGAACCAATCGAATGTTACTAGCAGCAATGAATAAGGGCATCCAATCAAGTAGGTAGTTAACATATTCCCACTTTGGTACGTCAAAATTAGAAAAAAGAAGATTCATACCCCTAAAATTTGATTGCTTGATTGACAACTGAGTTAAAAGCTAAAAAATAACAACATTGGATCCCAAAATTGCATCCATCGTTAAATTAAACACATAGCAAAGAACCACAGAAAAAATCATGAAAAAACCGTTAAAATAAACTGTTAGGCGTCTGTTTGACACCTGTTAGGTTAGAATACAAACCCTGAACAAAATTGGTTGAGGGGTTGCATAAATAATTTTGAATAACGTTACGTAAGTATGCTTTTAATTTTTTTTTTTTTTTGATTGCCGACGTATTGCCTCTAGTTGCGTATATGGATAAGTATAAGTGTGCATATTTCTGGTGTTGGTTTTTGTCTCATATCTTATACAGGTGCTTAACGAAGTTAAATAAAAAGTTACAGTCAACTTCCGGTATATATTTGAACCCTCCTTGTAGAATTCAGATATTCTATTTTTTATTAAAAAAAGAAAATCCCTTAAATTTTATTTTTCTTTGGAAAAGAAATAGAGTGGTTTATTTACCTGTTGCATATAATTACTATGCTGCTGTTGTTGCTGTTGCATGTGTTGTTGCATGGTCATGTGGCCGCCCATCGGCGACGCCATCATTCCTGGGTGTGATTGGACTGGCGACGCGCCGCCCATACCGCCCATCATCTGTGGCGGTTTCTTATTTATGGGTGATTGTGAGGGCGGTGTTGGTGCACCGGATGATATTGGAGGTGATGGAATTGTACCCTGGAAAAAACAATGTTATAGTATTCCCAAAATATAATTGTATACAGGGTTCGGAAAAACATGATTTTTATTATACTACCATTATTTATATACAGTAAACAGAAAAGGTACAACTCAAAGTCGTGGTCTCAGTCAAAGGAATTAAAAACATATATTTAAAAGCGTGACACGTGTTTCGCTCTTATTACGAGCATCATCAGACCTATAAAACAGAAAGAACCTAACTTAATTAATTATATAAATAAAATAAAACTAACATACCATTAAAATACTAAAAACAAAGAATTTTACACAAATTTAAAATATAAAATAAATAAAAATAAAAATAAAAAATATTTTGGTCCAACCCAGGATCGAACCCCCAACCTTTCGACTGTAAGTCCAACATTATACCACTGAACCACGGAACTATAGTAGTTACCCTTCTTCCTGTAAGTTATTAAAAATTAATATCGGTTCAAAATTAAACACGTCATTAACGCAAGTTAAAACAGGACTCTTTTAGCTCTGGTTATCTCCATTTTTTCTAGAAGATCTAGTTTTCTACTTTTTGAACACTCGTGTAAGATATTAACATTTTCTGTAGTTGAAAAAGTATGCCCAGATTCCAATAAATGATTAGCAAAAGCCGACTTAGTGTTGGAGATGTCCGAATCTTTGTATTTATTGAAAAGGCTAATGTGTTCCTGTACCCTGGTAGAAATTTTTCTTCCTGGCTGTCCAACGTAAATGGCAGAACAGTCTCCACAGTTAAGAGAGTAAACGCCTGATTTGGAAAGTTTATCGGTCTCGTCTGTTGTTTTTACCAGATATTTTTAGGAGTATTCACTGTCTTAAATGCCACTGATATATCTAACCGTTGAAAAAACTTTGCTAATTGTAGTGAAATATTACCGAAATAGTGATACATTTAAAATTATTTTTATGAGTTGTACCTTTTCTGTTTACTTTACAAGAGGTCTCTTTGAGAAAAATGGACGACTTTTTCCAGTTTGATTTATATACAGGGTGGCCCACCATATTCGACACGGTCTGTAGCTGGATAACCATGGGATTTTTAAAATAAGTAAATACTGGAACATATACAGGTCGGATAAGACCACAGTATAAAATTATTTTAGTCTATACAGGGTGTCTCAGAAAAGTGTGACGTATCAAAGTTATATTTTTTAAATGGAACACCCTATATTTCATGACGGTTTTAGATTTTAAAATGGTTATAATTATAAAGTCCATTTCATTGCTTGCCCAAAAACTATAAGAGATTTAATGTTTAGATCCGGTTTTTGTAGAAATGTCACGGAGATGCAAAAAATAATTGGTTTGACATCATACTCACTGGAGGTTGGTATCCGCCATAGGGTGGGCCTCCTGGAGGTCCAGTATAATTCCCATAGCTCCCATACATCGGTCCACCTTCGCCTTCAGCTGCTCCTTTAGATACCAGACTTGCCCTATAAGCTGCTAAAGCTTTCAGATACTCTTTTTGGCGGCTTCAGTTTTCTTCTTATAAACCTAAAAGTAAAAGATAATAAAAATTTAGATAATAAAGATAAAAATGTAAAACTTATGCTGAAATATACAGGGTGATTCAAAAATCGATTACGAAACTTATGCAAGTGTGATTCTACTTAACAAAATAAGGGAAGAGGTTCATATAATTTTTTCAAAATGTTATTTGTTTTCGAGTTACAAGCCGTCAAAGTTCAATTTTTATTTTGGTTTTTCGCCATATTGCATTTTTTTAAACAACCCAGTTGATATTTGGCACTTAAATCGAGCTTTGCAGACTCTAAAATTTTAGGACAAAGGTACTTCTTTTAAATACCGCCAGAGGGCACTTTACCTAAAACTTAAAATTTATTTACATCATAACTTTTTAATCTTGACAGATATCGCAAAGCTGGGGGCGCCGTTTTATAGACAATCAAAACTTAAAAAATAAGGTACTCTTTATTAAAGTCGAAAAACCCAACCATTTAGGCACCAATAAACATCAAAGTTTTCATCAATTTCAATCAAATTACCTACATACATACAAGGTGACCAGTAACTCAACTGACAAACTTTACGAGGCGTTTCTACAACAGAAAATAAAAAAATATATATAAACATATGTCCTAAACGTCTTAGTTTTTGAACTACGGTGTGTTAAATATTTAAAAAAAAACTTTTTGTTTCAAATTTATATGAAGCTCTACCCTTATTTTGTCAAGTAGAATCACCCCCTTAAGTTTCCTGATCGATTTTTAAATCACCCTGTATAGAATAGCTAGATAATATAACTAACATGTTGATGTTGTTAAATACTTACGTTTTTGTGTTCAGAATCTAACGCATCCCACATGGAGGCGACGATTTTGGAAACTTCTCCGAAGCTTGCGCTGGGGTTCTGTCCCTTGATGGCAGCCTGAGTATCACGGAAGAATAGTGCGTACGCCGACACTGGTCTGCGACAATAGAATAAATAAATAGATAAATAAATCAGTAAAATAAAAAATAATGCCTAACCACAAAAAAGTATACTCAAAGTCGGTCTATATAGGGTCGCGACGTTCGGCTATATTGCTCTGACGTGTTATGACGTCACATCTCCCATTTTTCGGCCATGTTGTTCAGTGCCGGAGATATACAGTTTATTGTATTAGCAGAACAACCGTTTACACAACAGTTTTTAATTATTATTAAGTTGTAAATTCTTTTACTTTAAATAAAAAACTTTTGGAATTGCATCTTTCAACAAATATCACTTCCAAAACAATGAAAAATGAAATGCGCAAATTCTAGACGCCACTGGATTGATCATCAGCTTTGATTTTACCCAGTCTTGCCAACTTTTCTCCGTGGAGTGCCCTTCCTTGCGTCCCCCACCTCGAACCGCCTAAAAGTTGAGGATATGTCGCAACCTTTAAATATAAACTAACCTTGAGTATACTTAGGAAAAAAAAAATATACGCTATTATAAATACAGAGTGTTTTAAAATAATATGCTGATACTTGAGGGCGTGAATCCTTAGGTGGTTTTAAGGAGACAAATTCAAATAACCCGCTTTTTTAAAAGTCTTAACTTTTGAGATGCAGTGTGGTTAGAATAATAATTTTTTATTAATATCTGTGATACCACTCTAAATGTTTTATTTATATTTGGTACACAGCCCCCATGCAGTAAGAGGTATTTTTACAGCCAGAACAATTTGTTTTCTTACAGAAAGAGCGATTTAATTCTAAAAATCTTTTCTTTATATCAATTTTCGGTATTAGCAAAAATACAGGTACTTTACTCGAACAAAAATTACATTTTACAACCTCGTAGACGACTGATACAATTTAATATCTGACGGTTGCCTTTTAGGTTTTGGCCATGCAAAACCTTTTATAAAGAATAACTTTTGTCCGTAAAATTAATAATAAAAAAGTTTCCCATATATCACCAGAAACACTGTATAGTCCAGAATGGTGTTTTCAAAGCAAGGTTGTAGTTTTGTATAAGCAAATCCTTGTATCTTTGAAAAAAAACAAATAGAAAGGTTTTTTAACAATACAAATAAAACATTTATTTTGAATAACACTGTTAAAAAATGCTGAATAAAGGTTTTCTGTATAAAAACAGTAAATTATTTCCGTCGGCCACTCAGGATTAAATCAATTTATATTTATATAAAAATAAAATAAAAACGTAGAAACTCGCATTGATTTTCCGACCCTTGGCAATAAAAATGGCCTATTAAAATGTTGAAATGACGTTTTCCCCCTTTTTCTTCAAGGGCAAAAAGAATAAGACATTATATGGCCCCATAAAGTTAACATTCGATGTGAAGAAAATTTGCTGTCGAAATTTATTGCAGTATTTTGGCAGGATTATTGCGTAGTTACCCTGACTGTGTTCACAAACTTAACAAACTATGTAGTTTTATGGGGTGTAAGCAGTGGCGTAGCCACAGGGGGAGCAAGGGGGCGGTCGCCCCTCCCGCCCCCTTGACTTGGCGCCCCTTTCGCAAAAAAAATAATAAATCTTCAAAATACTATTTGATTTTTATGTTTTTCACAGGACAAAAGAACAGTTATTGATAACATTGCACATAACAAACCAAAATTACAAAGTCAGTTAATGCCTACCTTAAAATTATCAATAGCAAAATAGTTTTTTTATAGAGTAGCTAAAATTACCAATCAATGGAAAAGATGTTGCAATAAATAATAAGTTATATATATATATATATATATATATATATATATATATATATATATATATATATATATATATATATATATATATATTATATTAATTAAATATATTTTTTTGGATTTTATAAACGTAAATAATTCTGAAAAACTTTAATTATCAATCAAATCAGGTGCCGTTTTTCAACAAAAAGAAAAGCTGTTATTGTGTACAGGGGCGCCGTCTAACCAGCAAAATATCAGTTTATCAGTTCGTTTTTAAAAGCGGGCTACACAAAAGTTGAATCTGGTATTTTTATGCCTTTATTTAAAAGAAAATATTGTATTTAAAAATAATAAGGCGCCCCAAAACAACTTTGCCCCTCCTGCCCCCAAACCCTGGCTACGCCACTGGGTGTAAGTCCGGTGGGTGGTTCGTTAATGGAAGATTTTATTTAGTCTGACTGTGGCACAGGTGGCTTGTAAAATATTTCTGTCTTTATGTCACTTAGGATAGTTCTGTTTTATGTTTGTTTGTCTTGGGGCAAGTTCAGTAATCTTCTCCTCTTTATTATTGAATGAATATAAATAATTCTTAAGATATAGGATGTAAAACTTTTAAAACATATTTGAAATTTTAAAAGCTTTTTTAGTAAAATGTATAAATTTTATAATAAACATTATTTAATTTGGATTTTGTGGTATTTGCTGCATACGTGAAATCTAAAAAATATATAAAAATTGCACTATTCCATAATGTTCAGAAGTATGTGCTATTTACAAAAAAAAGTTTTACCCTAAAAATCATCTGTTAAAAGTAATAACTTAACTTTAAAAAGATTTTGTATAGGTATTATTTAAAAACATCATTTATTATCAGAATATTTTTTTTATCTTTGGACAATCCACGAAGGCTAAAAGCCTAAATACTAATGTACCGTGGGTGTCTTAAGCAAGGTAAGAGGAAGTTTGTTAACACGAGACTTAAAAACTTGAAGATTTGGGGGAGAAGGAAAGACCTCCGCTGGCAGTAGGTTTCACAGTCTAGAAACTCTAGGGATAAAAGAACGAAGGAAATGGGAAGTTCGGGGCCTGTCCAATTGGACCGTAAAGGGATGCATACGTGCGGCACCACGAGTTTCTCTGTTGGGAGCTGCAAGAGGAGGGACTATACTGGATAATTCGTCGGAGTAGAAGCCGTAAAAGTATCTATAAAAGAGCGATAGATCTCCCACAGCTCGACGATGGGCAAGAGGAGGAAGTCTTTGAGTAAGTAAAGTATCATTCATAAGACGAACAGCTCTTCTTTGAATGGCATCAAGAATGGTGAGGGTTGTAGGGGATAGATGGGCGTGCCATGGGAACTGTCAGTAGTGAAAGTGAAGTTTATACGTAACACCAGTAGCAGGTCTTGGTTTGACAGCCGACAATTTATGCATTGCATTGATTGTTGAATTATTTTGTTTTCTTTTTGGAATTTCTGGGAGCTACGAGCTCGATTATCCAGATGTTTTGCCGATGAAGCCCTGAAAAGCATAGTCCGGAAGGGGGATAGTGAATAGAAGTTTACCACAATGTTTAAAATGCAATTTTTAAACATTGTGCGAATACTGAAAATAGTTACAGCAAAGAATACCAATCCATAGAACCCAACAAGTGAGATTTCAGCGTACCCTAAAAATTTTAGTACCTACCCTGACCAACAGATAGCGAAAGTAGTACGATGTCGCTTTGCTAATACGATTACCATCAGAAATTGATAGCAGTCGCTGACGAGCAGTCGGCCCGTTCAATTTGAGTGAGGATATACGCAAAATTTAATAAAAATAAAATCCCCGATAAATGGACCCAGTATCCATAAGATTATTAAATTTATTATTTCAGAATAGGATATATCGATGGGTTTTTGACAAAACATCGTAAGCGACATTCGTCAGTTTTACGGGAAACGTTTTTTTTTATTGGCTTTATTTCAGATGAAGATATGTTCTATATTGGTTCGGCGGTTCATTTAATTATTGGTAGTTATTTGGGTACACGCCAAAAAATAAATTAAAAGTACCAAAAAAATAAAGCAAGTAAATAGAGAACTAAAAATCGACGTTTTGGTGGCAAGTCTGCCACAGCGTCAAGATAAATTGAATAAAAATAAAAATTTAGAAATAAATTATTATTTAGGTTTAGAATTTTTAAATGTTTAGCTTTTTTTTAGGAGATTCTGAAAATCTTGACATTAAATGTTAAATATGTTTGTTTGTAATTCAAATTAAGAAGAAATCTTAAATAAAAACATTCAGATCTCGGTTTTTCTTTAAAAATAACGCGATGGGAAGAAAAAATGGTTTCCCGTAAAATTGGCGAATGTCGCTTACGATGTTTTGTAAAAACGCATCGATATATCCTATTCTGAAATAATAAATTTAATAATCTTATGAATACTGGGTCCATCTATCGGGGATTTTATTTTTATTAAATTTTGCGTATATCCTCACTCTAACTGATCGGGCCGACTGCTCGTCAGCGACTGCTATCAATTTCTGATGGTAATCGTATTAGCAAAGCAACATCGTACTACTTTCGCCATCTGTTGGTCAGGGTAGGTACTAAAAATTTTTAGGGTACGCTGAAATCTCACTTCTGGGGTTCTATGGATTGGTATTCTTTGGTTACAGTCACGAAACCATAATGCCCATTGACATGTTTTGGGTAAAGGATTGGGCGGGTTTAGTAACTGTAATCCTTACTATTTTTGGCACAATGTTTAAAAATTGCATGCGAAATATTGTGGTAAACTTATCCGACAAAAAGTGACGCGTTTGCCCGGTCTGATATCCGGAATATTTGACATTGGCAAGCTGTGTGGCAGTATAAATATTCGGGGTTGACTCGTCAAAAAAACCCTTAAAAGGGTTTTAAAAGTGTTATTATCATAAAGTAAATTTTATTACTGGCCCAGGGACTATAGAGCCAAAACTCCACTTTCTCCTTATACAGGGTGTCCGGGAAAATGTGGGAAATCTCTCGCACACGTATGGAACAGATGAAAATAACACGACAAGTTCCTATAAAATTTTTCCGTTTAAGCCCCCTGCGGAGATATGATCCCCTAAACGGGGCAGCTAGAAATCGATTTTTCGTGAATAACTTTTAAAGCGCTCTGTATAATTTGATAATATTTTTAGTACGATGCATACTAGTAAAGACCTCTTAAAATAGTGCCCTTGAAACTTATGTAGCTTCTTTAGTTTGCCAGGGACGGACTAGTTTTCGCACATTATTGATAATATTTTTTACGCCCTGTATGGTGAAGACACAAAAATATGTTTTTGGGTAGTTTAAACCTTTTGCTAAAAAAAAGGTACTCTTGTTTGACATCGATAAAATGAGCCGTTTTCGAGTAAAAAATTAATTAAAATTAATACCTAACAACATTTGCAACAAATTCCTGACCTGCTATGAGAGGACTTCAATACTGAATCAAAAATTACAAATTACATCGAAAATAAAATATTGTATTATTAAACAAAAATAAACTCTTATTGTTAAAATAAATTTTTACTCGAAAACGGCTTATTTTATCGATGTCAAACAAGAGTACCTTTTTTTTAGCAAAGGTTTAAACTACCCAAAAACATATTTTTGTGTCTTCACCATACAGGGCGTAAAAAATATTATCAATAATGTGCGAAAACTAGTCCGTCCCTGGCAAACTAAAGAAGCGACATAAGTTTCAAGGGCACTATTTTAAGAGGTCTTTACTAGTATGCATCGTACTAAAATATTATCAAATTATACAGAGCGCTTTAAAAGTTATTCACGAAAAATCGATTTCTAGCTGCCCCGTTTAGGGGATCATATCTCCGCAGGGGGCTTAAACGGAAAAATTTTATAGGAACTTGTCGTGTTATTTTCATCTGTTCCATACGTGTGCGAGAGATTTATATTATAAATAATTGGACAACTTCATAAAGTTTTACTTTAAATATTCTTTGCTGCAAAAAATATGTTATCTACATGGAAAATATCCCATCTCTCTTAAAATATTTTATGGTGTTACTTCAATTTAGTAAAATTGTATTTGAATGATATTCGTTATAACTTTGAGTAGTAAAATAAAAAACTTTACAACGATATGAACATACTATGTATGTAAATATGAAAATAAAAGTCTATAAAATAATGGCAAAGGAAATAAAACGGCACCTTAACTATATCGTAAAACTTCGATGTTTCCACTTTTAAATCAACATTTTTATTCCCGACTTTTACGATCGACGTAAATAAAGATAAATAGGGGGTGGTATTTCGGGGGTAATAAATTTTTTAAACATTTACGAAAAAACTTTTTATTACTGCGGAGATTAAATTTTATTAATATTTGCTTCGTTTTTATTCGCTTTTTTATGGGATATCTTTATGGCTGGGTCACATAAAGTATTTATCAGGTCAAGTTGTATTTATTACGACGTGTCCTCGATGTTATTTTACATAACTTTCTGTCGTTTTTATTTTTTATTATTTTGGTACCTTAATCCGCGTATTAAAATTGGTTAACCAACATTTATCCTATAAAATACATACCGGGTGTTGCTCCGTCGAGCGGGACATAGGGAATCCCATGTAAATTTTGAAGTGGTCCAATATTGGCTCCCTAATTATTTTAGAAGAAAATATTATTAGGATTATTTAAAGAGGATGAAAAGTTGTACCTAGTGTACAAATTTCTGCTCTTCTCAGTCCGCCAGCTAAGAGATAAATGCTAAAATAAGTTACGAATCTCCTATCTTCTTACGCGCTTTGTATTATTAGAAGTTTATAATAAAATACTAGAAAAATTATTTAACCTCTTACTCTCAAATTGTCAGATCAATGTCACATCATTTTTAAATAATGAACTACTTAAATCAAGAAAAAATCACTATTATAAAATGGTTTTACCAGGGAGATAGTTATCGAAGAGTAGCGGACATGTTTGCAGCCTATTCTCCCAATAGGCCAATACCAAGTAAATCGACAATAGAACGAACGATAAAAAATTTGAAACTTCAGGCACAGTAATCAATAATTGCAAATGTGAAGAAAATCGACGTGATCTTTCGCCAAACGATTTTTTTCTATGGGGACATTTAAAAATTAAGCTACCAATAAAAAATATGAAAATTTAGTCCAGCTAAGGAATGCTATTTCCGCTGAATGTGCCAGAATATCGATGTACCAACTAGCCAACGTAAGAAATGAGTTTTATAATCGTTTGGTTTATTGTCTGGCAGTTAATGGAGGAATATTTGAGCATTTGATTAAATCCTGATATTTTCGTCATAAATTGATTTCTAAATGTAGAAAAATTTGTTTTATTGTCTTGCGTAACTGTGAGTGCATGTGTTGAAATTAGCTGTAAACTAAAATGAAATGCGAGGATTCTTTTTGAAATTCCCGTATAAAATAATTCAGTTTTGGCAATGACATTATAAATTAATGATCTAAATTGTCACTGATAAATCGATATGGTGTTTTTATTATTGATTTCTAGAGTACAGGGTGCATAATGAGATACTACGTTGCAGAAGTATTAAGCAGTTTACTCTTTACTGGTTGGTTGAAAAATGCTCAAATTTTTATTTTGGGTGGAACTTACTGTGCTCTTCAATAAATCCTAATAGCATTTTTTTCTAAAATAATTAGGGGAGCCAATATTTGACTACTTCAAAATTTACATGGGATTCCCTATGTCCCGCTCAACGGAGCAACACCCGGTATGTAAAAAAGTAGTTTTATACAGAGTTAGTTTTTTCGATATTTAGTACAGAGATTTTAGAAACCGCTGCAGCTAGAGATGGTTAAATGGGGAATTTTGGAGCTACATTAACTACATTAAATACCAGATTACACTTCTTTATTAAAAAGATAATTATCTACAAGTTTCCTATAAACACTTTTTTCTATTTCAAATATTAACTGAGCTACACAGAACAACAAATTTTTGGAAAAAAAAACGTTTTTTTTTTTAATATCTAACAAGCCATGATTTTTTTGGACGTTTGTTTCGTCCAAAAAATCATGGCTAATAATAAATCAATCGATGCAATGCATAAATTGTCGGCTGTCAAACCAAGACCTGCTACTGGTGTTACGTATAACCTTCACTTTCACTACTGACTGTTCCCATGGCACGCCCATCTATTTCCCGCCATTTGAGAAATACCTCGTGTTCACCACCAAACAGGATACCATCAGCTTATAGGAATCTTTGCTCACAGCGCTAAGCCCCAGAAGAAAGATGCCGTCAATTTTCCTTGATCCCCGAAGGTAAAAACGTCCGCACTGTTCGGAGGTCAAACAAAGAGTCCCTTGTGGTAAACTTATCCGACAAACAAAAGTGACGCGTTTGCCCGATCCGACACCCGAAACATTTAACATTGACAGGCTGGGTTAACGTAACTTAATGGTGAGGGAGCCCAAGAGGGGATTTTGGGATTTACTACTACTCAGCAGCAATATACCGGAAAAAGGATGTATTCGAATACCGAATATTTGAATACTTGAAAGAAAAAAGTATTCAAATACATTAATAACCGGAATCGGTATTCGAATACTGGAAAAAAAAATCGAAAATTAGAAGAAAAAAAAAACCAATGATTAAAAATTTGAACACCACCTCATTTTTCGTACTTTTTGTTCCCTTTTGGTATTCTGCTTGTGACAATTTTGGTATTCGAATAATACTTACACATTTCGGTGTTCGAATACTCGGAACGCCGGTATTTCCAAAATTATAAAATATATACACATCAAAAAATGTGGTATTTTCTTAAAAACTCAAAAATACGGTTGTCAATTGTTTTTTTAATCGACAAGTTTAAAGAGCATTAAAAATGCTACTAGTTTGCGATTTAAACATTTTTGTATTTTAGTTGATGTGACAGTTAACAATATTTTTGGCGCCTACAACCATTGATAAATAACAATTCTATGGCTTTTCAATTGTAGGTAATTTCCTCTTTTCTCGTGATCCTAATTTAAAAATAAAAACTTAGGGGAAACTACCAAAGAGTACAAGTTCAAATATATTAGACAACCCTACTATTTTCTTTGACTACTGCACATTATTCCCTTTTAAAAGGGTGTGCCCTGACTGTAAACTTCTTTGAATCCCCCTTTAAAAATAATTTAAGGTTTTTTATCGTATAGGGGTGAAGGCAAATGGTATATTTTAAAGGATTTTCGATGTTAAACATAAGGGAAATAAATAAAATAAGAGATAAGAAAAGTTAAAAGATTTGTTGAAAAAGTACCCATCTCAAGAAAGTTTTATAAAAACCAAGAAAGATACGAAAGTAATGTAAAAGACACGTAGGCTATATTTTTATTTGCTCAATTTAAAGAAAATATAAAATTGCACAAAAGTCGTGACATACACTTTTTTGTCAGAGGTATGTGTCCGGGTACCGCTTCAGACGCCACTGGAAAATAATTCAAGGATAAGAAAAATATATAATTTAATACGATTTAAACGATTTCCACAAGCCGAAATAATAAAAATATTTTTTGACATACTTAAAACTCATATCTGCTTAATGCCCCGATGAAAAGGTATACATTATATAACATGTTTTCTTTTTATTATCTAAGCTTTGCCACCCAATAGGTCTCTATGACGCTTGAGTAACTGCAAATTTAGCATCTTGGGCTCCCCTTCTAAAAACACGATTGTCCATTTTATTCTGATCTTTAAACTTAAAAAGCTAATAGAGACATTTTGCACCTCTTAAAATAACAGACGTTTTTTGGCCTTCTTATGGCTATCGTTATTAAACATAACGATTACGGCAGCAGTTTTAGACAGAGATTTTGCAGCCTCTTTTAAGAAATATATCTTGCCTCTGCGCTTTCGACACATAACCTTATTTTTGCCTGTGGTTCACCCATTTTAAAGTTAACGAGAAATTAGTATTTACTTTTATTCTTCATAAGATATAAATTCATATTTAAATATATGCAAACACTTCTGTTGATTTCGTTTTTTAAAGTAGATGCAAACAATACAGTATAAGCAAAACACAAAAAGTAAGGTTAGGTTTGGTAGTAGAATAAAAAGCAAGTGTGGCAGATTGTAACATCTAAATTAATTACTGATTTAGAATATTCGTAAAAGTGCAAGTCCGTTTTAATTTCTTAACACTATTTGATTTTTATTACTGCTATAGATTTTTGCTAATTAGAGCCTAGGTATAAATGATATTTTAATCAATACGGCATTAAAATTTTAACCTATAAATAATTGATATTAAAATTTCTACAATCCGGCAACCACGCAGTTTAACAATAACGATAACAATAACGATAAGCTCTTCGGTATTCATCCGTAATTAAAGGAGTCCGGTATGGTTAATAACGATAACGGATCATGTTTGCGTTACTGCGCAGTCTCAGAATAACGTTAACCACAACGGAATTGCAAAATAAGGGGTGCAAAATGTCTCTATTAACAAAGTTACTAATGGCTGACGCCTAAGTTGGATCACCCTGGATAGTGTTGTACTACTGTGAACCCTAACTTAATAAAAATACTGTCCCAAATTAAAAAAGAAAAAAACTTTAAAATTTTCAATTATACCAACGCCGCACCCTCCATAGAAAATAAGCTATCAAAGATTCAACTAATATTCATATTTCGCAAGACTTTACAATTTTTACCCTCTTGTTTCGCGTTCAACCCTCCTTTTAAAATATTTTTAAGGGGTTCTTTACAGCACGTTGGGGAAATATAAAGGCATTTTCGAAAGATTTTCTATGTCAAAGAACCGGTAAGTGATATGAAATAACACATCAAAGAAGATGTATTGAACTGTGGGGGCGTGTGGCTTAAAAAGTTATTTTTTTAAAGTAAATTTACGTTTATATTATTATTTATTAATTTACTTATTTACGTAGAATATACAGGGTAAGTTTTTTTTTATGTTTGGTACAATGATCTCAGAAACTGCTGCAACTAGAGAGATGGTTAAAATGGGAAAGAATTATAGTTTTCGAGTTTAAATTTGATAAATTTCATATTATCTAAAAATCATAGTTTACTGGATATTTAAAAAAGAAAAAACGTTTTTTTTTATCTAAAAGATAGTTTCCCCTGCAGCTTGGTTTATATTCGGGGGTAAAAATTCGGAAAAACGAGATTTTTCTAAGTAATTTGTTTTAACAAATAGCATTTTTCCACTTTCGCAAATGGTATTTGTTTAAACAGGTTACTTAGAAACAAGTATTCCAATTTTTCCACAGGAAAAATTATATGCTCGAGGGGTATTTGGTAAGAATATTTCCTGAGTTAAATGAACATTTTATTTTAATACAACATTCGTTTTATTACAACAATAAGAACAATAATTAATAAGAACAATATAACTTGCAACTTGCCAAACTTGCATGATATTTTTTCAACTTTTTTCCGGAAAAACTGCTGACAGCTAAGTTCACGGTTGTTAAGTAATTTTTCACTTAAAATCTATATGTGACATACCAATTTTTGATAGCAATTGGTAAAAACGGAAAACTTGTAGATAAGTCTGTTCTTAATAAAAGGGTACAATCCGATATTAAATATAATAGTCAAGAAAAAAAGAAACATTTTATTTTAAAAAATTCTTCGCCAAATCGAGATATTTTTGTCAAAAATTTTGTGTAAGCATCTTTTTTGTCTGCTGTCACTGAATAATTATTATGAAGTTACCGTCATATCTTTTTGTCTACAATATAAGCACTTAGAGCAATTTCCGATTATAGTATGGGAGCCCACGATGCTATATGGGTATTTACTCGAGCATCATCGTCATAGAGACCTATTGGGTTGAAAAGCTTAGATGATAAGAAAGAGGTTTATTATGTATACCTTTTCATCGGTGGGGGAAATGGCTATAGACATTTAAATATGTCAAAAAATACTATTTTTATTTTGGATTGTGGAATCGTTCGGGCCGTATCGGATTATATATTTTTCGTTATGCCTGAATTATTTTCATCAAAATAAAAAAATAACCACGTTCGAAAATGTTAAACTGACGTTTTTCTTTGAAACCCTCTGTTTCCTTTACGTCACTCTTAAATTGTCAGATTAGTGGAATATACACTGTTTAATTTAGTTATATTTTATTTTTCGATAATTGCACACCTCCTATGGGAATTTTGACGTAATATTCATTATAACGTAAAGGCGTTGTATCCAAAAAGCTGAAAAATCAGTTTTTAAGAGATGTGACGTGGGTAGCCCACAGTGGTGAAATTTTCTTTTACTTACTTTAAGATTTTTTTTCATTTATAATAATTTTATTCCTATTGTTAATTGTTATTTTTTATTATATTTTGTATCTAGAAGTTGTTAAAATAAATTGAGGTAAGAACTTGCCGTGTAAAAACTGCCTTATAGTTTGCTGGCGTTTTGTTTAGCCGTTTTAAAGCTATTTAAGTTTTTTATTAAAATTTAATTGATGAAAAAAATCTAAAAAAATCTAAATTTTTAACGTAACTTTCACCATTTTCTACACATCTAAAAAAGTTTTTCCTTAACTTGCGATTAATCGAGTTAAAAACAAAATTGGACAGGCGCCTATCAAGTAACAATTCTTTTTGGAAAAAGAACTCATTTTAAATAAAAATCTATAAGTTGTTTGGGTGTTCCATTAAAAAAGTAATTTTATTATTTTTTTTATGTTAATTTGTTTTTTTTCCTATGCTCGAAACAAAACTATTAAATTTGTATATAAGAAGTTTTTTCTATCTCTTTAAATTATCGAAAGTGGGTGTCAAAATAAAAATAAAAACCCTGTACATACGAGCGGTTTTGTAACTCCTCACCCCATGGTAGTTCAAGCACATATGTAGATAACCCATATTTAGATCCGCAGCGGCTAGAAGCATTTTTCGGATTTTGACGATCTTGCACAGTAAACAAATCAGAAGGTCTACAAACATGTGTACTTAAAAGCCATGGCATAATATAATACCGGCGTGGCGCACCGTACTCTGTGTACACGGTCTTTAGCTATCGTACTTCCAAAATGCTTTGAACGGGAAACCCAGACAAGGCGTTGATAAATTCTTTCCGATAATCCGAATAGTCTGTTTGTTTTTTTCACCCACGAAGAGTAACTTTCTTGTCGCGCAGGTAATAACATTGGCAATCCATTCAGATCAGTGTTCAAGCATGCACAAAATAACTACTTTGTGCACGCAAGTAAAAAAGAAGTTAGAGATTATGATAATATATAACTTGACATCTGGTATCTTAAACATTACCTAATTAAAATTAATATGTAACTTATAAGAAACGATTTTATTAAATATAAAAAAAAATTTAATGTTATGATATAATTCACTGTCCAAAATTCACATCAGTTTTCAGTTATCTCCATTTTGCCTATTCATTTTATCTAAACAAAAACAAGCAATTTCAGATAGAATCTAAATCTATTCCGGTCCGTCTAACATAAATTATTAATTCCGATGTTTCAGATAAACAAACAGATAAACATAAAAATAAACCTAAAAATTTAATGGCCTGACGAAAAAGTTGCAAAGACAAAAAATTTATGCAAAGAATCGGGATAGACTGAATTTAAAAATTGAATAAAATGCATATAAAGCCCAGAGTTTTATAATGGGTTCTTTTAAGGCGTTATAAATAATTCATTGAATACATTTAAAACTTTTTAGATGTTACTGTGTATCTTTTTAACAAAGTACTAGTTTTAAGTTAAATATTAATGCAACATAAACCTTTGGAAATTTACCTTTTATGCTAAATTATACAAAGGAGGTATTAAAATGCATATGTGGGGGTCGGCAAGTTCAATTTTGAAATTTTTCGATGCTTCGTGTATAATATTTTGTGGGCTTTGCAGTAGTTAGCTTCAAAATTTAATGTTTGAAAATAGGGCTGGCAACCAAAACCGGTTTTTCGGTTAACCGCGGTTTTGGCCAAAATCGAAAACCGGTATTCGAATATCGGTTAACCGGTTTTAAAAAGCGGTTTTCAAATACCGGTTTTTTGGATAATCGTTTTTCGAATACCGGTTTTTGGATAATCGGGCCAAAATCAAAAAGCGGTTCTTCGAATATCAATTAATAGGTTTTTGATTGATTGCGGTTTATATCTAAAAAAGAAAAACCGTTCATTTTGTAGAATCGGATATTGCTTGACAGATTGTACAGGGTAGTTCATTTCACCTTAGACAGGCAAATAATCAGAAAACGGCGCATTTTAGAATAGAATGTCTCTAGTAAGAATTGTTTGAAATAAAGGGGCAAATTTAATGGTATTGTTATTCAAAACTTTAATATATCAGGATTCTTGCGATTAAAATCGGTAATGCCAATAGCATGTCGGCAGCACTTTATTTGCGGTCATCCAGAAATCCCATGTTGACAGATTTAATACAATTTTTCTTATAATATACGTCGTGCCAGCTCGCTACTTGCATTGTGTTGAACACTAGCGTGTCAAAATTAGACAAAAATAAATTCTGGATAGGATGACTAATCGAGCTTGCTTAGTGGCACGACGTATATAACAAATATGTACTAAAAACTACACCTTACTATAATAATACACTAAATTAAAATTTAAAAATCACCACTTTTCCGTTTCTGTTTTTTATTAACCAATAAATCAAGAAAAAACACCGAAAATAGAATACCAATTTTAAATAAAGAGAAAAAAATAAATTATGTATGTATGTGTGGAATTTTTACATCACCTTTTAGAATCTTGCAGTTTATTAACAGGGATGTTATATTTTTATTCTTATTTACATTTAACCAATTTCTTTTGAAGAATATTCTAGGATGAATAATGATTATCACTTAACACCACAGCTCATGGGCAAATCCGTAATCAACGCAAAAACGATTAATAGAGAATAATTACTTTCCGATTTTCTGTTAACTGTGGTTTAGAAAAGCCTTTTTCGGTTTTGAGAACCGTTTTCGGTTTTCAGTTTTAATGACCGTTTTCGGTTTTAAAAACCGGTTTTTAATACCGGTTTTTAAATATTCGGTTAACCGGTTTTAACTGAAACCGGTTGTGTTTTTTCCGGTTTTTGCCAGCCCTATTTAAAAACTTCGACAACGCACATTGTGTCTCTCCGGTAGCGTATTGAACAAAGAGGTATTATCCTTTTTATTTAAGGGGTTAGGTTGGTACGAAAATTAAAAAAAAATGTTTTTCTTTTGTCCTAATAATTATAGTCCCTGGGCCAGTAATAATATTGACTTCATGATAATAACACTTTCAAAACCCGCCCAATCCGATACCCACCATGGGTATAATGGTTTCATGACTGTAACACTTACTGTTTTTGGAACAATTATTAAAAACTGCATGTAAAATATTGTGGTGAACTTGTCCGACAAAAATGTGAAGGGTTTGTCCACCCGTAACATTTGACATTGACAGGCTGGGTTAAAGCGCCGCTTCCATATATGGAGGTATGAATATTCGTGGTAAATTCGACAAAAGGAAACCCCTAAAAAGGTTTTTAAAGTGTTATTATCTTGAAGTCAATTTCATTACTGTATAGTACCATAGGTTTATAATATTATTCTTACATTTTCAATCAATTCAAGTAAAATTCTAAGATAAAGACCTTTTAGAAGTTCCGCCCCTTAACCAAGTCACGCGTTTATCTCAAAACTATGTTTTTTTAAGTCGGTGGATACGATTTCTGGAAAAGTTATGAAGCGATTTTGTTCAAATTTTGCACACATCTTTAAAATAACAGTATCAAGTTATTCAACGAAGGTTTTTTATCATTATTACAACTAATATTTTCAAGCCAATACATAGTAAAATCTGTTTTTACAAATTTTTAGTCCAAATGTTTATTTAAATTAAAGTTGGCTGTGACATAGCAGCCTATAATATTTTTCTTAAGAAAATAACAACGACCATTTATTGATTACTAGTGTTTTAGTCAGTTTAAAAGAAATTTCAATGATTTTAAATAAAAACCCTTCTTCTACTACAACAAGATGATATAATACTGGTAGGATGTGAAAAAAATGGTTTACTTTAGTCTAGAGTTAATCCTGAAAAATATTCCAGGAGAAACCATCTGATAACCTTAATAGTTGCTTTAAAAAATTTGACACAGTGATTATGGATAATGGAAGAAACGAGTTATAGGTCACAGAATGTCATCATAACTGACCAGAGGCGTTATTAGGATTGTTTAAAAACACAAGTTTTATCATTACCACATTCAGCTGAAATAAGTGTTATTGGAAGTAGCATTATAAGCAACTAATTAATTTTTTTCTGTGAATTTTAAAAGTAGTAACAGATAATACAAAATCTTTTAATTTTGTGCTTTTTTCCAACAAATTTACATTTTGCAATAATGGTTTAGTAAATAAGCATAGCTATATCACAGCCTACTTACATTTAAATAGACATTTGGAATAAAAATATGACAAATTTTCTCAAAAAATGTGTTTTTTTTCGGTCGGGAGGGTTAGCGGAGGGAGTCTATGAAAATTCGCTAATACTACTCGGCAAAAACAGTACTGTAAAAAAGTATATTTGAAAAAAAAATTGTTTTAAAATTTAAGTTTTGTTGTTTAAATCTCTATCGTTTTATTAAATATTGCACGACCACAGTTTTTCTTTGTAGAAAATAATAAAAACAAGAAAAGAAAATACAATATTTGTAAACCATGTAAAAACATAACGGTTATATTACTGAATTTTTAAATATCGCATGTCAATTTTAACAAATATATTTTAAAATGCTTGAGCGAGGAATTTCAAAAACTTCGTTTAAAACATTTTAACACCCAATATTTTTTCCATTTCATCCCCTATATGTTTGCACAGGGTAAATGGAATTTTCCAACAACCATTTTTCTTCCTGTTTCCCTTTAAAATCGATCTTTTATTTTGAGCCAGTAAAGTGTTTTCCACCCCTCACACTTTAAACCAGCAGCGTAGATGATGAAATACTTAAAATAAATACATTAATTAATAAGATTTTTATTTTTGTTTATTAAAATTTTTGTAAGAAAATTATACAGGGTGTTCTCAATGGTAAGTCATTTATTTTAGTAGTTTATAAAACAAGTAAAGAGAAGTAATTTACCAAAAATCGTTTTTTCTACTCGCGTACAAAAAAGTTTACTTTTCAGTACGCATTTTAGTTCCGAAAGAGTCAATTTTCCGCACTATTTCGGATAAGTACAAAAATATCGGACCATACTTTAGCGAGTCGCAATGAAGGATTTTCATGAACTTTATATTAAAAAAAAATTTGCCCTAGCCAAAACAACTCAAGAAGTGGAAGAAACCACAGCCTTCTTAAACATATGAGCCGTGAAGTAAGAAAGGCAACGTTGCAAACAACACTGTACAGTAGGAATATTTAAATGAGTTTCTAATAGATTACATGCTAAATATAATAAATTTTTATAAGTGTTTTAAACAAAATATAAGTATTTTTTTTTTTGATGTTTTAGACAACATATAGGTATAATTTTAAATATTATAGTTGCCTTAAAAAGCAATAATGTGTCTGCAAAACTTATCAGGAACTTTTCTGCCTTATACAAATTTGTTGGTAAGGATTTAAAAATTTCAAGTTGTAGGATTTTTCTACCACTCTTTATGCATTTTTGCGAACAGACCAATGTAGCTTTTAAAAATTTAAATAAACATTTTTTATTTAGTAATATTTGCAATATTTAAAATGAATTGAAAGCATGTGTGTTTAGTTATAAATATAAAAGCTTAATTCGTATTACATAAGATGCACTTTAAAATAACAAACGCTTTAAATTAGGTTTTCCACTATATTTACCCTAAAACCGCATTAAGTAAATAACTTTCAGAATATCTATATAAATATTTTTTGGTAAACTTACCAGTATATTTATGCGCATTAGTTGATATAGTCCTTAGAATATTTCTTGGGGTAAATATTTGTTTTTGGTGCACTTTACACACTATTGATATCAAATGAAACCAATTTTTTAAAACACACTTAGTT
This sequence comes from Listronotus bonariensis, assembly GCA_014170235.1. Lineage (NCBI taxonomy): Eukaryota > Metazoa > Arthropoda > Insecta > Coleoptera > Curculionidae > Listronotus > Listronotus bonariensis. The sequence goes on along the minus strand of JACEGR010002084.1, from coordinate 54,192 downwards.
AATTAGTTGCCCGTAAAATATATTTGTCCATTTACCGTATAGGTACTACTTTTACTTTTAATAAAAAAACACTTATCCGGTCAATAGCGCACAAACAGGCTTTTCTAATTTCATCGTTTATGGGGAAATTAAATGCTGTTTAATAACCCTCTGTTTTAATATAACTGGGGTAATTTGTTTTGCAGCCCGAAACGCAACACGTTCGTGGCATAATGTACGCCATACGCACCAACTATAAGCCGACATTTAAACGTAAAAACAACAATTGACATATTGGCACTGGTCCTATTTTTTAAATATAACAATGAATTACTTATTTTTTTATATAATAAATATACGCTTATACGATTTAACTTTTAAAAACAGAAAAAACCTTTTAAGCAATCCTTTAAACTTGTTTCTGTTTACTTCTAAACTTTACTTGACATTCATACTGTGCTGTGTTGCCAGATTTCCTCCTTCACGGCTCATATGTTTAAGAAGGCTGTGAAGAAACACATTCCGCAGACACCAATATTTCCACAACAAAAAAACTCCTTTTATACCATTTATAATAATAAGTACAAGTAGGGTATTATGTAGCATTGTGTTAAAATAACAAATAATAATAAAATTTTGTTTTATTAACCTGTGAACCAGAACTAACCTGAACCGAAAATTTGCTAATTTTGCAATTACATTTGACTGAATAATTCAAGATTCGCTTATTAAAAGTTTTTGAAACTTGGCACAAGGTTTTGTCAGATTGGTCTCTTCAAAAAGTATTTTACATTTTTTCTGTAAAATATACAGGGGAGCCAATAATTAACAAACTTAGAATTTACATGGGATTTCCTATGTTCCGCTTGGCGACGAATCACCTGGTATATCTATAACAATAACGTTACAAAACCGTATAATAACAGCTTTGTTTTATTAAATACCCAAAACATTTTTAAAAATCCTCTTCAAGCTTAATATTTGCCTCTAACAATACCCTGCAACAAAATGGTACGACCAACAAGAAATTAAACAAATTCTACTCGTAATAACTGTAAATAAGAGAAACATGGTAAAATCCTAAAAGATTTCTTGCTTTAATTTGTGTTTTAAGTGTTTTTCTCGTTTAAATTGTAGATTGGTAATCAAGACGATTGGATTAATTTGGGTTTTGCAAAGTTTTAAATGAAAAGAGGGTCGGTTTTATTAATAAATAAAGCGAAGGGTGAAAGTTATTATTTTAAAAGATAAACAAAACAGACATTTACAAGATGCTAAATATACACAGAGATAAAAATATTTTAGAATGTTTTTTTTTTTAATTGTTTTTAATAGAAAATTAAACAAATAGGCGCTATTATTGTAATATATATACCTTTTAATTATATATATATATATATATATATATATATATATATATATATATATATATATATATATATATACATATATATATATATATTTTTTTTTTTCAAAAATATTTTATCCATTTTGAAGACGTGTTGTTTTGGAACGAATTGCGACCTTAGGTCTAGGCCATCACACCTAGAAATTAGTATAAATAATATAAAAACGCTTCTCAAATATATCTTTTTTTTTTAATACAAATTAAACAAGACGTTTGCCCTTTTTTTGGTAATTGTCTAGTTGCAGCAACTTCGATTGATAAAATGTGGTATACGAGGGTTTTTGGGTTGCTGATCAAGAATCTGATTTTTTTGGGAAACAAAACTGTTAGTTTTTTTTTATTTTACACGTTTTTTCTAATAAATTGCAAAGCTTCAACCCCCAAACGCTGCAACCCTCTATACACCTCCAAAGGTTAATGCGATTCAAAGTAAAGCTTGCAATTTAATGGAAAAGGGTATAAAATAAATAGAAAAACAGATCTAAAGGGTGTAAATTAAACACTGTGTACCAATTAAGCTTTAAATCACGACTTGTTTCTAAAAAAATGCTAAATATAGTAAAAATGAGGTAAGTCTGATTTCCAACTTTAACAATAGATATTTTCAGAAAGAAACGTTTTCGAAAAAAAAAGTTTTTCAGATTCCTGATCAGCAACTTTCTAGAAAATTATTTTTTTTTGTTGTGGATTATTTATATTTTTACTTACTTTTGGGGTTCATTAGGATCCCTCTTCTTTTTCTTTTTTTGTACTTTCGGTTTTTTCTGTGCTTTTGTTAAACCTGGGTCGGCAGGTTCTGGGCTTGGCCTCTTCATAGCCGTTATCTAAAAAAACAATGGATATATTTAAAAAAATAAATAAAAAACATGAAATAATTATATTCATCAAGTTTGAGGGACAATTCCTTGGACTATTTTAAGGATATTTTGTCCTTTGATGATTTTTAATAGGGCGCTTTGTTTCGATGATACGGGTCGATAAAATAATATAGGTAAAGCTTTAGAAGCGCCTTATCACATTTAATAGGTTTGCCGAATATAGCTCAAATCGGTTAAAGGGTTTTTAAGATATTTAAAAAATAGCGACTTTTTTAAAACTTTATCGTCCTGTATCTTCAAAACAAAGCACCCTATCAAAAATCATCAAGGGACAAAATATTCTTAGAAGAGTCCAAGGGATTATCCCTTAAATTTTTGCCTTATGTTTAATAAACACCCTGTATATAAGACATAAAATTATTTCTCCAAGAAGGCACCTTATTTGTCCCTTATTAATGGCACTTAAACTAAAAATTTTAGGTAATTAATAATTTAGTTATTATAGTATTAGTACAACTTACCATTGCTGGATGTGGTGTACTATCATCACTATCGTCACTTGTAGTGTGTTCTTGTCCTGGTGCAGGGGGACTATTACCCCTTCCTTGGGGATGTTGGGGCGACGCCCCATATGGTCCCATCGACCCGGGAGGCGGTTGCCCATGGCTCATCATCATTTGCTGATGTTGCTGCTGCTGTTGTTGTTGGTGGATCATAAGAAGTTGATTGTTGTGTTGTTGCTGAAATAGAGTAATTTAAAACCACATTTATATATGGTCCTTATATTTTCGAACGGGTTTAATAACATTTTCACTTTCTTAATTTCATATTATTGATTTATAAGATTTATATTCGTACCCGTTTTGCCCTTCTTATTCTCACCATAATGCTTGTTGACAGTTATCTTTTTAAATGTGTCACTTCTTTAATTATCGCTATCATTGCCTTCTTGACCAGAAATTTGTAGCAACTCACGGCATGCCCCGGTAATCAGCTTTTTACCTGTAATTGCGAGGATGCTAGGGAACGCCATCTATTGGTTGTAAATTAAACCAGCATTTAATTATTGGCCTTTTTAAATTTCATAGGCCTAAACAATAAAAATTGGCAATTCTAAGATCAAGAAGACGATGATCGCTCACTATAATTGAGGATTTATTTTATAAAATCCCGAATATCCTGATAAAGACGTCGCGGATAAAAATTGAGGGACTGAATGAAACACGCCATAGTGGGACTTGAGGATGAACACAGATAGACCTTGTGGTTACAAACAGTTGTCTTGAAAATTAAAATAAAGACAATGATCCCTCCAAAATAATTTTTGTAAAGTCACTTCTTAGAAAGTTTTCCTTTTTGAAGATGAGTGACATTTCTTACCTGTTGACTGGGAGACATGGAATAATTGGGCTGGGGGCTATGATACTGCTGGCCTACCATTCCATGCTCGGGTCCAGAGAGATATAATGGTTGCTGGTAGCCCCCGTGGGATCGTGCATACCCATGGCATCCTGCTGCTGGTTCATTTGTTGATTCATTTGTTGCATGCCCTGAAAAGAAAAGCATTATTGAAACGTTGTGTTATTAAGTAACATCAATCCATGGGTTGTCCTGTAAAAAAACAACTGTTTCGATCTATGTTTTGAAAATACCTTAAGCTGAATACTAAAATTAGCATTGCTACAAGGTAAAACAAAGAAAACTTTTTAATATTTGTCATAAAATTGAACCTGTTAAATTGATTGTTTTCTCATACAGAGTGTTTCAGAACTATGGGATCAAACTTCCCTGGCTTGTTCAGTGCAACAGTGGAAAATATTTAGGTATAGGGACCTAAGTCCGGAAAAGTGTCACGGTGTCTACGGCCCTAAGACGCGTTAAAATTTAGAAAGGCGATGAATTGCCTAAATATGATTTAATGCATTTAATTTTTGCCTTTTATACATGATATCATTACCACAATAAATATATAAAAAAATATTAATAAAATTATTTAATAAAAAAAAATAAAATAATAAAATTTTTAAACATTGGCATTGACATTTTAAATAATTGTTGTGATGATATAATTTACAAAAAGCAAAAAATAAATGAATTAAATCCCATTTAGGCAATTCATCGTATTTCTAAATTTTAACGCAAAGTTGTTACCCGACTTTTTATTATTTTTTAAAATTATTTTTTACTTTTTAGTGGGTTTTATTATTTTTAAGTCTTCAATTTTTTTAAACTGTATATCTTTTGCCTTTTAGTTTATTATTATTACTATTAAATCGGTAAACATACACTAAAAACACAGACTACAGTAAAAAGCACAAGCACGTGTAATTTGATTGGTTTGAAGCGAATTAAAACGAAAAGATTTAATTAACCAGAAATAACCATGACCCCCAATGTGACAGTTTTGCATGAACGTTTGTGGCGCTTTCAACCAATCAAATTACACGTGCTTGTGATTTTTACTATAGTCAAAAAACTCTACTAGTATAGATGGGCCCATATTTAATTCATTCTGAAAGCGATGCCGCCAAGTACACAAAAAATGATAAAGTAAACAAACCTTTTCGAATGCACATAGCCTCGGACAGAGCCTGATTATATATTTTTAGATAAATAATAAAAAATACATTGCTAAAACACGTATCACCTACTTAAAAAACATTCTCTTATTTCGCCTCTGCCTACTATAAAACCGGTGGCACGTGGCGTGGTACTAGAAACTCGTCGGGTTAAATATTTTTTCCTACGACCACTTGTGAAAATAGCAAATAGCACACTGATTTCATGCATAGAAAATGCGTTATATCACACTAGTGTTGCAAAGTACTTTACAGCACTAGTGTTGCAAAGTACTTTACAACACTGGTGTGATACATATTATGATGTCATTCTAAAAACTGCTATTGGTTTTGCAAGTGACATATTTATTGTAGTGACAGTAAAAAAACTTTTTATTTACCTTAAACGGTAGAACCCAAATTAGCGAAAATCATCTTATTTTATGTTTATTAAAATTTACGAAAAAATAAAAACATAAACAAAAATAGACATAACCACAAAAAACAACTTTCACTAACTGGCACAGTGTTGTCAGGTAAGTAGATCAAATTTAAAATCTCCCTTCTACCTTTGAGCTCGTACTTTATAGAGGCAGCCTTGCCGCTTGACCGTTCGACCTAAAGCGCCAGAGAAAAAAAGCCTATAGATCAAATTCCTTCCTCTCTTTCTTCGTGTACTCAAACAACTAGTTAAATCTTTTTTTTTTAATCCCTAATTAAACCTAAGGCTAATACACACTTAGAATCAGACCCTTCCGACGTTGCCAAATGCTTTCCATATTTTGCATGGTAACTGACGTTTGGTAGTCGTTTTTTAAGGACTTTAGGTTATGCATTTACAATTTTCATATTTTTTATATTTTTTCTTAAAAATATGAGGAAAAACTGTTATTTTTACTTAATTTTACATGTGATGTTCAGTTTCATTAACTCGTTTTACCAATTTTACCCCACCCAGCACCCCTTTTCACTCCCCGGTCCCGTAGGTTTATTTACTGATATTTTTAAAAAACGGAATATTTTGGATATGCACCACTTACGTTTTATTTAGAAGAGTGTCTAAAATATGTAAGAATCGATAATTTTTAAAAAACCTTTATAATAGCAGAAAACCGTATTAAACTATTAGCGTTATTACCTAACCAAACCATACAATTTTTATTAAGTGAGGGCCTTTTTAAATTTCAAAATGATAAAAGTTATATAATGCTTCTAGGTAGGTGATTTTCGATATAAAAATATTGTCAAAACAGTATAATATAGCAGTGAGGAAAAGTATATATCACACTAGTGTTGCAAAGTAAATATCACCCTAGTGTTGCAAAGTTCTCAATTGTTTTTTATTTTTTCTGAACAGACAAACTTTAATTTATTTTTTTTGGTGAATAATTTGTGGTCGTAGGAAAAATAGTGTACAGTACTCGTGTGAAAATGACTTTCTTACACTCGTGGGTTTGTTGCACTCGGCTAACGCCTCGTGCTACAATATTCCCACTCGTGTGAAATTAGTCATTTTCCACACTTGTAATGTAATATACTATTTGCTGCAATAAATCATTGTTCACAAAAGGGTTTCTTTACTTTATCATTTTTTTGTGTACTTGGCGGAATCGCTTTCAGAATGAATTAAATTTGGACCCATCTTTACCACTTCTAGTTGGGTGAAAAGGTTAATTTTGCTCCAAGGTTGTCGATTCTGAATACGCCTCTTTTCTATCGAGCATAGAGAGAAAACATAGGTCTAGTACCTTTCTCTCTCGTAATCCTGACTTGGTTTTTATGGGAACATTGTGGCAATACAATCTTTTAAATACAAAAATAATGTTTAAAATCGGTCCACAAACGCCGGAGTAATCGCCTAAACGCCAGGGCACGATAACCAGTCTTTTATTCGCGCATTTAGTGTGACGTCACACAACGTTAACGTTTTTTCCCCTTAGGAACATACCTATTAGAGGCAGTCTTGCCATTTAGCTGTGCAAACAATCGCATGCTTAAAAAGCAATAAACTTTAGCTCTGCATAATCATAGGGGTCAGCAGGACCAAAAGCGATAGATTATACTCTTGGTATATTTCTTTCTCATGCGTTTTTTCACACTGCCATAAAGGCTGAATCTAGAGGTATATTTTTAAGGCTTTGAATGGAATCCAAACAAACCCCTCTACCCCCTCGCCTCTCCATAAAACAAACGAAGGTTTCTATGGAAATAATACTTTATTTTTCATTTTTGTTACATTAGTGGCACTATTTAAGATATTTAATATTAGTTTTATCAAAATGGATTACGGGGAACCCTTCAGCATTAATATCATGGATTGAAGTTCGTAAATATTATACTTTTGTTCACATAGTTAGGTTAGGTGAATGAATATCACAAATAATCACGGAAATTTAGAGTCACAGTGTCACAAATAGCCGACACTAGTCACAAACACTTTAAAACACACAAAAACTCACATAAATCGCGTTATTTTAACTTTCATCACTAATAAAAATCTATTGTTTGGATTCCTTGTCTGCGTCGTGACGTCAGAACTAAATGCGCGAATTATCGCATAAAGATCAAAGACAGCGCTCTTACTTTTCCCGCTCAACGCTGGCCGCTGACGCTTAGTATCGTGTCAGAGGCCTCACAAACAAACAAAAAAACATACACGCGAATTAAGAAACTTCTTGTTTTTAAAGTCGGTTAAAAACAATATAAATACTAAATACACGGTAAATACAAATAAGGTTCAAAACATACATACATACCGAGTTTATTAAACAGAAGTCTCACAACATTTCCTTGACAAACAGATGGAGCACTGAACGCGATGCGACGTCTGGCAAAGTTAAATATTAAATATGTTTCATATTTACAACGAGAAGATGTATATCTTATTACGAATTCTGCAAAGCATATTAAATTGTTCCGATGGTTTATTTATAACTTGGTTATGTGTCCGTGACGAGGAGCAGATCTAAACTAAACGAAATTGGTATATAAATGTGTAATGTAAGGGGGAGATAGATACTTGCAAAATGCATTTTTTTTCATAATATGTTAGTATAGTCCTTTAAAAGTCCTTTTAGAACATAACCCATATAACAATTTTTGCCGGCGTTGTACATTTAATTTACTGGCACTTACTACACTCTTTAATGGCAAGGCATTGGCAAAAAGGTATCAAAAAGACACGAAAGTGGGGAATTGGCCGTTATTAGGCCACGTGTTGCAAATAATGTGATGGCATCCGTCATTAATAATTTATGATGAAAAAATGCGTTTAGGATGATGGCATCCATCATTAATAAGTTATTGGCAAAAAAATGCGTTTAGGATAATGGCATTTATCATTAAATAAGTATTGCAAGTTTTATAAGTTGAATGTCCCAAAAGTTAAATAACATATTTAGAATTTTGTAATCGAAAAAAATGAGAAAAAAGGCAGGAAAACTTTATCAATAAAAAAATTACATAATATAAATTTTTATACCGTAACAATAAACCAAAAAAAAAAAAAATAAAAAGTATGTAATAAAATTAAAAAAAGATTGTAAATCAAAAGAAAATACTTTAAAATAGTAAGTATTTAAGGAACACTTACACTCAATTTTCAGATCCAAAACATAGGGAGGAATATTTTAAAGGAGTTAGATAGCGACTTGAATAACCCGCCTTCTTGACTAGCCATCACCAATTAATTACACAATACACACTAATTAGGTTATGAATACACTTAATTATGTCTACTAAAAACTCTTTTCTTTAAAAAAGAAACTAAAAAGCTAGATAACCACATAGAAAACAATTGCACAAAGCGGCCAAACAAAAGCAAGGTTGCCTCATCTGTCAAATTTTCAAATCTTGTATTTCGGCTAAGCGGGAAATTTGAATTTATCACCTTCGGTCGAAATCGTCGAAATTAATCTAGCTAATTTTACCATCATTTTAGTTTTATTCTCTCAAAAATACATAATAAACATTTTGTTTGACTTAATTTTTATTTGCATGATTTGTATCAATAAAATGTTAGGAAAAGGCAATTTCCTTTAAATTATGTAAAAAACATAAATTAATGTTGTTTAGCCGCCATTATAAATAAAAATACCAATGTTACTAATATGGTTTGAAAAGTATGAATATGCGTTGAAGGTTTGCCTTCAAAAATCCAATATTTATTTGCCTGCAACAAAAAGGAATGCATGTAAAATTTATTGGCAATTAAGTGTTTATTTAGGGTTAACTTTTTAATGCGTATTAGATGTAGGCATAATATTGCCATCAATTGCCAATGCTTTACCATCAATGCCAATATGAAAAATGTATATTGCCGGCAAATAGTGTTTGCTGGGTTTAGTTGCTTAATCTAAAGAAAGCACATAAATGATACGCATACTTACAGTCACTGTTTTTTTAGTTCAATTGAGTTGTTAAATGAAATTAAGTTTGTATTACTAGTAATAAATAACCCCTCTATGCCATAAATAACATTATCAAGTTTAAACCAAACTGGGTAAACACACCCTGTATTTCATTAGTAATTAAAAAAAATTGTATTTACATACATTTAAGCAATCGGCGGGTTTTGAAGGTATTTGTTCTTTGTCTAATCACTACCTGCTAGTGTTTAAAACACTGAAACTTAATTGAGATGGCACGACGCGACGTGTAAAATAAATCAATAAATCAATTCGATGATATTTCATCATTAAAGATCCTAACTGGAATAATGCTTTTTTAAGACATAATAAATATCAGTTTAAATAAAGTGACGAAAAAACTACCTGCATGGGTGGTTGATAATGTTGTTGCTGTTCATTGTGTCCCTGTTGCCCATTGTGTCCATGTTGCTGTTGCTGTTGTTGCTGGTGGTTGATATTGGGGATATCAAATTCTTCGTCTCCAAAACTAGGTGTGTGAAATGTCTGAAACAAGAAATTTAGATGTTATTTTTTTAAGTAATATTAGATATCTAACTAATACAAAAATATTTCTTTTTTAGAATTTACCCTATCCAGTTGTAGAGACACTTTGCGCAAATGTTAAGAACAATACTTTTCTACGAGGTTCTTTGAAAAGCAGAAACATAAATTTTTCTTTCTTTTTAATTTTTCTTAACTTCAAATTTTGGAACCCTAAAGAATCGTACAAATTTCTGTTTTTTAGGTAATAGTAAAAAAGCGCAAATAACTATTATTAAATTCATAATGGAAAATGTTTATATCCACAAAAATTATAAAAGTCGTCTTTTCGGAAAATAAAAATTCGAAAAGAAAGCCATTCAGAGTTGGGTCGAATACTGAAAATCGGTATTCGAATACGAGCACAAATATCGTAAAAAAGTATTCGAATACTGAATATTCGATAATCCCCGAAAAAAAATATTCGGTATTTATTAATACCAGGTTTGGGTATTCATAAATACTAAAGAGCAAAAAAACAGGTCCTTCCGTCCTTCCTTTTCCAAATTCATCAAAGAAACGTTCCCTTAAAAGTTATTTCTTTGTAAAAACCAACAAAAAAACATTCTCTTCTTTTTTAAGGATTTTGGGTCACGGCATTCTGATATTCACCATTTGTGTGTGTTTAAATCCCAGTATTCTGATACCCAAAAATCCTACCATTCAAAAACAGTATTCTGAATACAAAATCCTGAATACGGACCATAAAAAGTATTCTGCCAAATACCAAATACCAAACACACAGATCTATTCGAATACCAGCCCAATATATTTCGAATACTATTCAGAATACTGAGTATTCGAGTACTACCCAACTCTGGCTATAGTCCTATCTTTTAATGGTTAGAACTTGTTATGTTCGAAGGTTAGAACAAAGTACATATTTGTCAATTTAGACTTCTATTTATTGTTACTCTAACCAAAGAATACCAATCCATAGAACCCCACAAGTGAGATTTCAGCGTACCCTAAAAATTTTTAGTACCTACCCTGACCAACAGATGGCGAAAGTAGTACGATGTCGCTTTGCTAATACGATTACCATCAGAAATTGATAGCAGTCGCTGACGAGCAGTCGGCTCGACCAGTTAGAGTAAGGATATACGCAAATTTTAATAAAAATAAAATCCCCAATAAATGGACCCAGTATCTATTAAAAAGTGGTGCCAGATTGGTTGTTGGGGATTGGGGAGTTAAAGCAAATCTCACCAAATCTTTCCAGGGGGATGGGGTCAAAAAATTGAAAAAAAGCACATCTCACTTAGTTTATAGACGTCCCCTAAATAAATAATTGCATGGTTTTATACCCACAGTGGTTAAAAATATCAGGTTTCTGGTAAAGTTTTTAAATTTTTATTATTAAAAAAATTCGCTATAGAAACAATTTTTGCCGATTTAACTTATCTTTTTCAGTTGTATAACCTGTTAAAAGTAACGACTTAACTTTGATAACACCTTATAGTGCAGGAAAAAACGGATATTTCTTATATAACTTTAAAAAAATATATTATTTGCTGAGAAAACGGATTGTATTTATAATAACGTACAATTTTCCAGAAACTCATTATACATTTCATTCCACTTTAAACTAACTATAACCAATTACTTTTCTAAAAATATTCACTTAGAACAAAGCTAACTTTTTCACCCGGAAGAATTATATCCCACTGTCAAGTCTAAGATTTAAACGTAGGTAAAACGCAAATAAATTTACATAATGGCGCACTTTAGCGTAATTCATCGCCTCTGGACTAATAAAATTTAATTTAAAGCCTCTCGCGAAAGCTAACGTAACAAAAGAACCTTAGGAATTATTTATAAAACCCTTTTATTTGAGGCATTTTAATATTCTAACACTCTAACAATTACTTCCGTTCAAACGCTAAATTTAAAGCTACTTTTTTTTTATTTGTGATTAAGTTTAAAACTAAAGGAGAAAAGAACACTCTAAAAATATTCAGTGTGTTCTTAAACTTGACTCAATAATTTTAACAGCTTTTAAAAATGTCAATTTACTTAAAGTCGTATATAAAATCAACCAATTATTAAAAGAAAAAAAATACTACTAACCCACTTTTTTGATATTTTCGACCACTGGATTATAAAAACAAACAATTATTTGTTAACTAAAATAGTGGGTATTAGAAGTAAATCGTTCATCCCGCTGCTACCTCTTAGCGCCTTTTCACACTAAACCGGTTTCGACGGACAGAGCGATAAAAATAATACGAAGTCTATGAGGGAGGGCACAGACGTGCAGGTGTAACCACGGTCTACCGTGGGTATACCCACGGTAGACCTGCACAGTTTTTTATTCAGGTAGACCTGAGCGTGTGTGGGCAAAACTGTGCAGTTTTTTAACCCGTTCAGGCGACCTGAGAAAAATCAAAAATATCCTATTTGTACCGGCCACAGACACGCAGGTCGACCGTAGAAGTCGTAAAGTTTTTTTAACCTGTTTATTTTAAAAGGCGACCGAAGCCGGCATCCTTTGTAAACTCGAGGGTGAACTGGTTTATTTGTAATTGAAAAATACATAGTAATTGATTATGGCAACAGAATTTTTTAAACAATGCAAAACATTTTTTGGGTTGTTTTTTTTAAATTTTTTAAAAGAATAAACTATAGGTAAACTCCATTTAATAACTTAATGATTATAAATATAATTTAAATGTATAAAAATACTAAAATTAAATAAATAATATACAAGGTGTCCCATTAAAAAAAGCTTGTGTGTATGACTATGGTTACCATAATTTCTTTAGTCAAATTAAATGAGACAAATAACTTTGTTTTCTCATTAATGCATTTATTGATATTTCGACTGCTTGCTACATTTTCAAACCGAAAATTTAGCAAAGCTTCAGGACTGAAGTCAAAATGTCAATAAATACAGTGCTGGAAAATATAGCTATTTGTTTCTTTTTAATTTGAAATGTACTATCAGAAAGTAACGGACAACTTAATTCAGTAACTCTTTAATCAATATCGAAACACCTTTATTTCTGATATGTTAAGCGGGAGGGGGACCACTATTTTAAACCTAAATGTTTTCCTAAAAAAATGGTTTATAAAAACAAAACGTAAACATAATTAATATGCACAATGTGTCACCTTAATTCTTTAGACTGTCTTCTTACCACGCATTGGCAAAAATGGACGGAGGTAAACGGGGCGCGAAAAATCTCTTTACCTGCACGCCTGTAAGGTTACGTTTATATCATAGGTAATGGGGCGCCAGCCCTTCCCGAGAGGGGTGTGGGTCAGGGCAGGTAAGAATTCCTATAATTGACACTAATAATTTGTATACCACTTAGTCAGTTCAGTTCTCATTGTAATAGTGAATTGATGTGCGAAAAGATTTCCACTCAAGATTTTAATAGTGAGAAAATGTCGGTATCAGTAATTGAAAGTGTGAGTGGAAAAGATTTAATAGCCTACAAAAATTTTACATTTTCAAAAGACAGTAAACAAAAGAATGTAAATATTTTTGATGCAATAAATGTTTCGTAATTAATAATTTTTTTAAAAATAGACCAACATTTTATTTCGATACCTTTACTTTAAAGAAAACATTTGCGCCCCGTTTACCTATACGATTTTATCGACCCCAAGATCCCTGCGCCCCATTTACCTGTTCAATAAAACTTTGCGAAGGTCTTGCGCCCTGTTTACCACCGACGGCAAAATTACCCATAGAAGTGGAGCTACGTGACATGTAAAATATATTTATTATTATATTAGTACCTGGACTTTTTACAATGGGCCGTTATCAAAACCAGTGTAGCCCCTTTATTATACTGCGCCGCTTTTTCCTACTAGCAGCGCAAAACGGCACCGACCGGAGGGTGAATCACATTTTGGACTCTACGTGGACTTGATAACTTTTATGATTTTTATTAGTTGATTTCAACGAAATTTCATGTTATTGCCATAAACGACAACCTTTAGTTGTTGTTTAGTCTCTGTGTGGGTGGTTGTCATTTTTTACAGCACACAGTCAACGCAAGTTAAAAGAATGTCTGGTCTGAACCAAAAAAAATCATTGAAGAATTTATTGAAATGTATAAATCTTATCCATGTCTATGGCAAATCAAAAACAAGGATTACCATGACCGAAATAAACGGGAAGCTGCTTATCAAGAACTTGTTAAAAAATTAAAGGTTGTTTTGTAAGATAATAAAATTGAAAGTTGAGATTATACTCCCAACTCGGACCTATACTTAAAAAGGTAAAAGTTGTTTTATTTTTAATTTATTTTTTACCATAACTTTTTAGCCAACCAATAGCGGTTTTTTGTTTCAAATATATAAAAAAGTGTTTAAACGACAACAGATGGGGAAAGGTCGCTTCTTATTCGGATCTTTGACTAATTGCATATCACTATGTGAAAGTAATAACAGATTTTAAAGAAAATGATATGATATACAGGGTGGTTCAAAATCGCAAAAAAAAATGAAAAATATATTTGGAAACAACTTAATACAAAAACATTAAAAAGTAAGTTTTATACATTTTTTTATCATTTATGATTACTCGGGAAAATTATGTGTTAACTAAAATAAGCTTCACATATGCAAACATTATTAGGTTAAGTTGCATGTAAATATTATCCAAAGGGTAACGATTTACTTAACAAAAATTAAAATTTCTATTACGTAATAGTATTTAAATAAGTAAGTACATACAAAAATATTCATAATAAATTTTTTTATATTGGCAAAATACCATTTTCGTAATTTTGGATCTCCCTGTATATCATAAGGCGGTTCTTTTTACGCTTTTATTTTAAAAATCTCTTTTCTTTCTACGTAATTGTAAAAATATTTTTTTATTTGTTCTTTTTACGTTAACCTTAAGTTATTCCAGAAACCATAATCAATGGAAATAAATTATTTTTAACTTTTAATTACGATTTTTTTATTTTTAATTATTATTAATTACTATTAGAATAGTAGGTATCAAAAATATATTCTTTTTTTTTTCAAAGTTATATTTCGCAATTTTAAACCACCTTGTATATCCTGCAGCGATTTTTTTCTTTTCTTCAACACCGATATTTTCTTATTTAAAATATATCTTGTTTTATATATATATATATATATATATATATATATATATATATATATATATATATATATATATATATATATATATATATATATATATATATATATATATATATATATACTTTGTTAATATTAAAATGGATAAATTGTCATGTTTTTTATTTATTTTTTTTTAGGCAAAATTTGACTTTTAACAAAAATAAAATATGACATTTTAACCATTTTAATATTTATTTAACTGACCTGAATCCAAGAAAAATTACTCTTATATATATATATAGGTAATGTCGAAGGTCAAAAACGGACTATTAAATTAAATACCGAGTTACACTTTTCAAGAAGATAGTTATCTACAAGTTCCCTATTTACACTTTTTTTCTATTTTAAATATTAACTGAGCTACGGAAGAAAAAAAGTGGACCAAACGGTTTTTGGAAACATCTAGTAAGCCATGATTATTCTTAACGAAATAAAAAGCGATTTAAACTAAGCACTAAAAATACAGTTCTTTTCCCATTTATCCATCTCTGTAGCGAAAGCGGTTTTCAAGATCACTGTACTAAACATCGAAAATAGTATACCCTGTATAATACATTTTATCAAAGAAGGAAAGTATTTAAAGGCCTCAATAAGAAATATTTTATTCTTAAAAAAAATCATAAAAAATAAAACGAAACTATTTACATATATTGTGGCACAGCAATACCGTATTTGTCATTTAACCTAAACATTTATTTAAATTATATAATTTTTAATTATTATATCCTTTACCTGTTAAACTTTATTATTCATTAAAAAGAAATCTGTTTACGGCCGACCGAAGGAAAAAACTGTGCAGTTAAACCTGATTGCCCCACACACGCTCAGGTCTCAGGTCTACCTGAATAAAAAACTGTACAGGTCTACCGTGGGTATACCCACGGTAGACCGTGGTTACACCTGCACGTCTGTGCCCTCCCTGAGTTTGCCAACTTTCCGCATTCTTAACGTGTAAATGGTCTCATAAAACTCCAAACACTTCGATAGCGTTGGCCCGTCGCCCATACGTACGTCTCCCGCTAATATGAAAAGGCAGTAACTGACGATGAAAAGACGGAAATACGGGCGACGGACCAAGGCCATTGAAGTGTATAAAGTCAAATGAAACCTTTCATACGCAGAGAACGGTAAAAGTCGGCAAACTGAAAGGCTTCGAATAATTTTTATCACTCTGTCTGTCAAAACTGGCTTAGTGTGTAAACGCGGCGGCGGTGGTAAACGGGGCGCAAGGCCTCCACTAAAGTTTTATTGAACAGGTAAATGGGGCGCAGGGATCTTGGGGTCAATAAAATGGTAAAGGTAAACGGGGCGCAAATGTTATCCTTAAAGTAAAGGTATCGAAATAAAATGTTGGTCTATTTTTAAAAATTTTATTAATTACGAAACATTTATTGCATCAAAAAATATTTACATTCTTTTGTTTACTGTCTTTGGAAAATGTAAAATTTTTGTAGGCTATTAAATCTTTTCCACTCACACTTTCAATAACTGATACAGACATTTTCTCACTATTAAAATCTTGAGCGGAAATCTTTTCGCACATCTATTCACTATTACAATGAGAACTGAACTGATTAAGTGGTATACAAATTATTGGTGTCAATTATAGGAATTCTTACCTGCCCTGACCCACACCCCTCTCGGGAAGGCTGGCGCCCCATTTACCTATGATATAAACGTAACCTTACAGGAGTGCAGGTAAAAGAGATATTTTCGCGCCCCGTTTACCTCCGTCCAAACGCGGTTAGGGTGTTCCCTTAGATACCTGGTCAAAACTATTTCAGAATCGTTAGCGCACTATAGCGTAATTCATCGCCTCCAGACTAATAAAATTTAATTTAAAGCCTCTCGCGAAAGCTAACGTAACAAAAGAACCTTAGGAATTATTTATAAAACCCTTTTATTTGAGGCATTTTAATATTCTAACACTCTAACAATTACTTCCGTTTAAACGCTAAATTTAAAGCTACTTTTTATTTTTGATTAGGTTTAAAACTAAAGGAGAAAAGAACACTCTAAAAATATTTAGTATGTTCTTAAACATGACTCATTAATTTTAACAGCTTGTAGAACTCGTAAAAAGTGGATTTACTACTTAAAATCGTATATATTTAAGTTCCGAAATCAACCAATTACACAGCCCCACAAAAGAACAAAAGTTGGTGGTACGAAAGACTAGACCATGGTATCTTTAGGTTTTGGGGGTCGCTGAATCCGAATTTGGGGTCGGTTTGACCCCATCAGGTCAGGGTCAAGGTCATTTTAGGGCCAATTACAGCTCAACAAGTAAAAAAGTTAAAGGTCCGAAAGACCAGACCATGGTATATTTTTGTTTTTGGGGTCGCTGAATCCGAATCTACGGTCAGTTTGACCCCATCAGGTCAGGGTCAAGGTCTTTTCAACGTCAGATCATTAACTTTAATCGAAAAGTGGTATTTTTATGTTTTTGAATCGCCGAATTCAAATCCGGGGTCAGTTTAATCCCATCAGGTCATACTCAGGGTCATTTCAAGGTCAAATCATTTAATTTTATTGAAAATAGACCACAATCATGGTGTATTTATGTTTTCGGGGTCGCTGAATCCGAATCCGTGGTCAAATTGACACTATGAGGTTAAGATCAAGGTCATATCAAGGTCAAATTATCAGAAGTAATCTTAAATGCAGCAAAATCATAATATCTTTAGGTTTTTGGGTCGCTAAATCCAAATCCGTAGTCAAATTGACCCTCCGGATTCGGATTTAGCTACCCCAAAACATAAAGGTACAACGTTTGTGGTCTATTTTCAATTAATTTTAAGAGTTGACCTTAAAATATCCTTGACCATGACTTGATGGGGTCAACCTGACTCCGGATTCGGATTTAGCGACCCCAAAAACATAGAGATACCACGTTTTATGGTCTATTTTTGATGAATTTTGATGATTTGACGCAACTTTGCCTTAATTTAACTAACCCTGAATCTCTTACTGTTTTCGACGTTCTTAGTGCGTTGTGAATTTTTAACTCCCTGTATATTTAGTAAAGATAACCGGCACCTTTGAATGGAGGAGGACTGCAGGCCGGCCCTAATCCTATTAAGGATACGATTACGATTACGAAGTTAGAGAACCATAACGTATGTCCTAAAAGTTTTGGCACAAAACTCATTGTCTTTAATTTTAACAAAAACAAAATAATATCAAGTTGCCTTTGAAAACAAAAGTTTATTTACTTGATTTACTGTCAGTTGAGATTTATTTACTTTGAAGTTTTCGCTTTAAGATGTCGTATAAATTAGAAATAAGAAAAAGTATCTACAAGTTAGTTGGGCGGATACCCAAAGCTGAAATCTGTCGAATATTCCAGAATGAAAACATTTCACGCAGAACCATTTATAGAACAATAGCGGAGTGCGAGCAGGGAATACCATGTCTGAATCTCCCAAAAAGTGGAAGATCACGTGCATTTACCGCACAGAGGTCAGAGAGATTGGTGAGAAGAGCAAAAAACAGATTGGAATGTCAACGAGGAGACTGGCTAGGCAATACAGATCTTCTAAGAGTACGATATCGTTGGAATTGAGGAGGAATGGTCTTAAATATCGAAAGAGACGTAAGTGCCCCAAATACTCTCAAGCGCAGCTTCTTCGTATACCAAGATGTTGTCGTCAACTGAGGCGCTGAAAAAATCATTATTTTAGATGACGAAAAGTATTTCACTTTGAGTAATTCTGAAATGAAGGGAAACGATGGATTTTATACGGACAACGTAGAGGAATGCCCTAACAATGTTAGATACAAACATAAAGCGAAATTTGCAGATAAAATCCTTGTCTGGTGCGCAATTTCTAACAGGGGTGTATCCCGACCTTTTGTGGGAAGAGTGAGGGGTGAAGCTTTGAATAGTCAGAGCTATGTTGATAACTGCCTTTCCAAATTGCTTCAGTTTGTCCGTGAACATCATGCTAATGACGATATCATGTTTTGGCCAGACTTAGCATCATGCCATTACTCAAGAGATACCTAAAACTGGCTTCGACAACACCACATACCTTTTGTTCCCAAAAACGTAAATCCTCCAACTTGCCGCACGCTCGCCCAATAGAGGATTTTTGGGCTGTACTGTCTAGAAAGGTTTATCATGGAGGCTGGGAAGCACAAGATGAGGACAATTAAGACGGCGAATTTACGAGAAATTAAGAGAAATTGAACTGAATTCCGTCCAGGACCTCATGAGAGACATTCGAAGAAATTTGCGTCTGGTAGAGCAGAATGGGCCACTCCACATAATTCGATAGTATAGTTTAGTTAAGTATTGAGTTGTAATTTATGATAAGTAGTTAGTGTTTAAATAAATTTCTTCATTAAAAAAAAAAAAACGATAAATATTGTGTGCCAAAACTTTTAGGACATACGTTATTAGTCTAAGAGTCAGTAGATGGCAGACCGTCAGTATTTTACCAGAGTTCATATTTTGCTAAATGACTCTCCTATACCTATATCACTGATCTCGATGGATTGCCAATGTTATAACCCTGCGCGAAATAAAAGTTACATTTCATGAGCGAAAAAACCGGTTTGTACGCAAGCAAGTTGAGGGTAAACGCACTTGGCGCCAAACAAAATATCCGCATTATCGGAAAGAATTTGTCGACGGCGTCTTGGTTTTCTGTTCGAAGTACGGTAGCTAATGAGCGTCACGGTCAGACCACGGACGAAGGGTACGGGGTGCCGGTGTTTGTATTTTGCCACGGCTTTTAGGTGCGCATGTTCATCCACCCATTCATTTGTTTACTGCGCGAGGTTGTAAAAATCCGAAAAATCCGTCTTGCCACTGCTGAAGGTAGCTATGACGTCACTTACGTAAGACAGGTTCCTATCTAAATTCAACCAAGTTCGGCAGTATTTTTATAAAGCTAAATTTAATACGTCAAAAAAATATTGGCGATTTAGCTGGTTGTAATTTCGTAGCAGACTTTTTTAATTTTCAGAAAGCCTGCCACGAAATTACAACCAGCTAAATCGTCTGTCTCCCCATTTTTTTGGTCGCAATTATTCTACTCTTCAATGTGTCCAAACGGCAGCTTTGGTAAAATACTGACAAACTTGGTAAATTGTAGGTACAGTCGCGAACAAAAAAACGTCCACCCAGTTTATTTTTTTAACGGGGTTTTTGTTTGAATATTAATATTTTAAGTAAATTTCAAACAAACAAACCCGTTAAAAAAATAAAGTGGGTAGACGGTTTTTTTGTCTGCGACTGTACCTGGCTTACCTGAGTGACGTCATAGCTACCTTCGCTCCTCTTAGTGAAGCCCCATCTCATATAAGGTAGGTACAGGAGAGTCATTAGAGAAACACAGTAACATAAGACCAGGTACTAATAATACCGGCCTTATTTTGACATCTGAACTTGCGCAGATGCATGGTGGGATAAGGACTCCCTTAATAAGGATAGGCTGGCTTTATTTATGTCGGATTTAGGTCGTGCCTTATTTTGGTCTTATTTTAACTTCGGAACTGTTCGTGTAAACCGAACGGCTGCCGACCATAAAATCCAAAAGTTTTTAGAAATAAAAATACTTGAAATCTTACTTTTTCTCATGTAATTCTGTATTGGTGTAAAACAAAACCCTACAATACAAAACAATAAAGAAACACAACTAAAATTTTTGCCCCTTTTTTTTAACACGCTTTTATTAGCTTGGGTAGTAACTATCTATCTATCTATGTAACGGAATCTTTGAGCCTAATTTTTACCAACTTCCAGCGATTCAATTTCTTTAAAACTTTGCACACGTATCAAGGACCGATGACAATGCAATAATTTAAAAACAGTATCCCGTTATCCTGATTAGGACCGCCAGGATAAATAAATTCCTTTACAGATCCTCTGTGTCTCTTGACAAAATGGCGAAGGAATTTTTTAGTGAATAAACTGGAGCATTTATTTTTAAAAAACTAATTGATATATCGAACTAAAAAATTAAAAATAAATAATAGTTTAAAAAACTAAAAAACACGCTTTTATATGCAACCGAACTAAAAATTAGAAAATAATTTTTCATTACAAAGAGTTTGTCACTTCAGAATAAAAGCGTGGGGTGCTTAATATATTAAATGTTATAATTATTCTATTTGCAAATATCTATGAGGGAAAAGTTATGAAAAAATAGTAAAATGCACCCCACGCTTTTTACTCTGAAGTGACAAACTCTTTGTAATGAAAAATTATTTTCTAATTTTTAGTTCGGTTGCATATAAAAGCGTGTTTTTTAGTTTTTTAAACTATTATTTATTAGGTTAATGGTACTGTCAACATGATTTGCAATAACTTTAAATTGTGGGTACAAGCACTATTTAAATAAGGCCGGTATTTATAATTCCCGAGCTTAATAAGGCAACTTGCAATAATTCTCTATTGAGCAAAATATGAGCTTTGGTAAAATATTGACGTGTGCTATCCACTGGCTTTTAGACTATATTTTAAGTAGATTTATCACTAGTGGTGAATAAATAGTCCTAAAATGGTTAAAAACACTAATTTTAATGCAAAGTGTACAAATAAATGTGTAAATGGGACACGTCCAACAAAAAACATTATGTTCTTATTTACCGGCACAATAGAATTGTAAATTAGGTTTATTTAGCCATTCAAATGCCGAAATAAAATATATTGGCCATAACCCATATCCGTTTATTTTAAACTCATAGAGACGGGCACAAAGAGGAAAACAAAATGCATTTTGCCAAATGGATGTTTTCCCGAGAAACTTTTCCCATTTTACATAATAACTTTTCCATTTGGACGTCCGAGAAAAACGTAAACAGATACACTATGTAAAATTTATCGCGACACTTAAAAACTTTTGATGCTCAACTTTTCTTTTTGCGTTTGATATTCGAACGGAGCAAGGTCGGGATGATATAGAGTGCATTATAAATTCAGAAGGGTATAATAATTAGTTCGGCCACAAAAATATTATAGTTATAATTGGGGCATTCCATAGTGACTGGTAGGACATTTGACTCTGGAATTTCACTAATTATAAGCCATAATAATGTTATTTAGACTTCTACTATAACAAAATATATCTTATAATATAAAATAATAGCTAATTAACAACATCCCTTTGTAAACAACCTTGATTACTTTCTACGTTTCTCCAAATTATCACTTGATTGTGACTGGTGCGACATCGAAAAATCCGCGGCATACTTAAAGTCGAATTTCAGTTAAGCTACTGAACTTTTAAGAAATATGTTTTTCTCAATATAAAATTTATCCTACATACATTTATTAATATAAAGAATTAGACTGATTACCTACGTAGAAGCAATATTTTTTGTTTTTAATTGTGACTGGTGGGACAAGTATAAATTTGTGGCCATTTGAAAACGAGACAGAGCTAATTGTTTGGGCACTCCAGAGTAGCTTTCCAGTGACGCATATAGAGCGCTTCCGAGTAGCTCAGGAGCATTTCGTTCTATGACATTCCAGTGACGGAAAGTGTTATTCACCTGAACTACTCCGTTTTTCTTTCCCTTGCCCCTCATGCACCAGCCCCTCTTTTGGTTTTTGTGCTTCAAACGTGTTTTTTTATGTTTTTTAAATACATTAAAATGAAATTGGATATTAAAAGAGATTATTATAAAGCCAAGAAAGGTTAAAAAAAACGAAATTTTAAAATTTCTTAATTTTATCTCTTTTTCCTTGTCTAGGGATGCGTTCCAATGACTAACTTTTTATAGCAGATCAAAAGCTTCAAGCCCTGGAGCGTGACGCACAATAATTTTCGTAACTGGAAAGCTACTCTGGTCATATAAGAAAAACCGCTCGGACACGTCAATTTTTGATTTTAGGGGAAACTTTTTTTGCCATTTTAACTCGCTGAACTG
Source organism: Listronotus bonariensis (assembly GCA_014170235.1). Classification (NCBI taxonomy): domain Eukaryota; kingdom Metazoa; phylum Arthropoda; class Insecta; order Coleoptera; family Curculionidae; genus Listronotus; species Listronotus bonariensis. The sequence goes on along the minus strand of JACEGR010002084.1, from coordinate 31,490 downwards.
GAACCCTCTCGTAGGGGTGACACTCATCCCCAAAATCTTAAATAGAAAGAGGAGTCGAGTGATACCTTATTTTGAAGGTCTCTCGACCGTAATTACAACTGGCAAGTTCGGAGTCACTGTTATTATTTTCGTTGATATGACAGATTTTTTAAAATTTTAGTTATTTTCCCATTTCGCGTGGAATGCACCAATAGTTTTTTAAGTTGTGTGGATGGGTACGTTTTCATGCTAAAACCAAATCTTTTCTTAAGAAATTTTAGTCATCGAGTCCGTCCATTTATGCATTTTTTTTTACTTTTACAACACTAACAATGTTTTAAATTTGTATGATTAAAAAACCATCTAGTCATTTAATGTTTCGTAAAACAACATGAAGGTATTATTCGAATGATTTAATCTTCCTTTCTTCAGTATGTCTTTTTTACTTTTTCTTTTTATGGGTAAATATGACGTACAGGTACAAGAATCACCTTGACTTGGCTGTTGACCTAAGCGGTTATTCCTTTCTTTATTCTTCATATTATCAATCATCAGAGCACTGGGATAATTATAGCAATATAACTATTAAAAAAAGCGATAAAAAGTTTTTAAAGAGTATAAACTTAATTTATATGGTATTTTCAAAATGTAAGAAAAATCTATAATAAATCTTCTACTTATCTGATTTCGTAAGTACGATACAAAAGAGTATTGCTTTACTTTATTTTTATAAGTTTCTATAAGGCACAGCTTTTTTTTAAATGGTAAAGCTTTTGGGAATTAAAATATTCAGTACTAGCAAAGACAATTTTATTGTGGTTTCACTATAGACTCCCAGAACAATGCTAAATTTTTGGTCATCAGTTTGGACGCTGGTTTGGCTGAATTTATAAAGCGGCAAATTATACATACCGTTTACGTGTGTACTCGATGGATACCCGCTTCATAAATTCCACGAAGCGAGCGTCCAAGCTGATGACCTAAAATTTAGCATTCTTCTGGGTGTCTATAGTGAAACTACAATTGTCTTGGTACTAGCAATTTTCTTTACATTAAACTTGATTTAAAATAAAGGAGCTCTTTCTAAGAAATTTAGAGAGAAAAGGACTTCATTTATTTATTAAAAAAATATGTACAGGAGGCCATTTGGATTTTGTAACCGTAAAACAGCCACTGGCCATGACATAGAATAAAATTTTCAAATGACTACATATACCTAATAATTAATAGTTTAAAAAACTAAAAAACACGCTTTTATATGCAACCGAACAAAAAATTAAAAAATAATTTTTCATTAAAAAAATATTTTCACTTCATAGTAAAAAGCGTGGGGTGCATTTTACTATTTTTTCATAACTTTTTCATCATAGATATTGGCAAATATAATAATTATAACATTTAATATATTAAGCACCCCACGCTTTTTACTATGAAGTGAAAATATTTTTTTAATGAAAAATTATTTTTAATTTTTTGTTCGGTTGCATATAAAAGTGTGTTTTTTAGTTTTTTTAAACTATTAATTATTTTTCATTTTTAGTTCGTTATATCAATTAATTTTTTAAAAATAAATGCTCCAGTTTATTCACTAAAATTTTTTTCGCCATTTTGTCAAGATTAGCAAAGTTTTTCAGATTTACTTTCTGAAAATACCCTAATATAAAATTTGAGTAAAATCGATTCAGATCGAACTCTTGAAATGGCCGGTGGTTGGTACCACTGGGACGTACAGGTGACAGATGACACTTGGTGGAAAATAACCAGCCCCTTTTTTATTAGTTCTGTGCCCCTGTATATCAAATTTGGTCAAAATGGGGGTTGCTCCAACTTTCGAAACAATTACCCAATTTGCATAAATAAGTTGGTTATAGGTTATGTGATTTAGGAACTATTTTGCTTACGAATGAATATTCTGGCTGCGGAGGACCATGTTAATTATTTATTTGCTTCTTGTATTTCAATTAAAGTGTATACTTTGTTTTTAATAGCTTAGTTAACTGATTTTTTCAACTTTAATTTCACATTAAAGGAATTTTAGCTTATGTTATGACTGAATGACTGTGAATTTTGTCAGATTGCAACTCACTAAAAAATTTCTTCTTCATTAAGTAGCAAAGTTTGAAATTTTGCCAACAGATGGCAATCCAGGCAATGTTTGGACCGTTGACAACATATTGCAACCCACTAAAAATTTCTTCTTCATTTAATAGCAAAGTTTGAAATGTTGCCAACAGATGGCAACCTAGGTGTTGTTTTTATAATATAATGGAATTTTTTTCCTGGCGATCAAAAACAAGATAACGGGATACTGTTTGCAGATTATTGCATTGTCATGGGTCCTTAATACGTGTGCAAAGTTTCAAAGAAATCGAATAGCTGGAAGTTGGTTAAAATTAGGCTCAAAGATTCCGTTACATAGGCAGCCAGATGGATAGATAGATAGTTACAACCCAAGTTAATAAAAGCGTGTTAAAAACTGGGACATGGGATCCATACCAAATTTATACCACATGCTAGTGGCCTTAAGAGAAACACTTTGCAAAAAAAGTTGATTTTTTAGATTATCCCCCTCCAGAAAAAATCAGTTTTAGTTTAAAAAACTTTTAAAAATCACCTTTTTGAGTTTTTTGTGAATCGAATTTCATAAAAAATTCAAAACTTTTTAAAAATATCTATACTTTTAAATAACTAAAGCCAGTTAAAATTTTTACTTCACAATTTTTGATGCAAAATTTTCAAGTGCCCTTAATTATCGAAAACAGGTGGCTATTTAGTGAAATTTGGAATTGATTGATTAAATACAAACAAAGGATTTTCTTTTAAAACTTGGATATTTTCTGGAGGGTAATCCAAAAATTAACTTTATTTTTGCAAATTTTAAAATTAAAAATTTCTTCATCAAAGTGTTCCTCTTAAGGCCACTAGCATCTGGTATGAAAATGGTGTGGGCCCTATTTTCCAGTTTTTAGGTATACTTAGTCATTTGAAAATATCATCTACGCCGGTGAACGCGGTATTCAAGTTTATTTTTGATAAAAGTTAATTTAACAAATAATTTTTTTAATTAAAAATTTAATAACTCCGTATTTTGTAGTTGTGGCTTATTGTGTTCTTACAATAAACCGGGGTATACACGGTCTAGCAAAACTGTCACATCTGTTAAAAAGTCAAAGCTCGCCCGCAAATTGTCCGTGTGTATTAAAAAACTGCCACATCTGGCTTGGCATGCGACTCGATGTCCGAGTTTGATTTTTCGGGGTGCGCATCGTACAAACTTGTGCATGTGTAGGACCTGTCAGTTACCGTTTCAGTTTAGGAACGTCGTTTACGGGGTTATATTGTTGGTTTTGAGTTAACATAAATAATAGTTTAAAAAAACTAAAAAAACACGCTTTTATATGCAACCGAACTAAAAATTAGAAAATAATTTTTCATTACAAAGAGTTTGTCACTTCAGAGTAAAAAGCGTGGGGTGCTTAATATATTAAATGTTATAATTATTCTATTTGCAAATATCTATGAGGGAAAAGTTATGAAAAAATAGTAAAATGCACCCCACGCTTTTACTCTGAAGTGACAAACTCTTTGTAATGAAAAATTATTTTCTAATTTTTAGTTCGGTTGCATATAAAAGCGTGTTTTTTTAGTTTTTTAAACTATTATTTATTTTTCATTTTTAGTTCGATATATCAATTAGTTTTTTAAAAATAAATGCTCCAGTTTATTCACTAAAAAATTCCTTCGCCATTGTGTCAAGAGTAGTACTAGGATCTGTAAAGGAATTTATTTATCCTGTCGGTCCTAATCAGGATAACGGGATACTGTTTTTAAATTATTGCATTGTCATCGGTCCTTGATACGTGTGCAAAGTTTCAAAGAAATTCAATCGCTGGAAGTTGGTAAAAATTAGGCTCAAAGATTCCGTTACATAGATAGATAGTTACAACCTAAGCTAATATAAAAGCGTGTTAAAAATGGCTCTTTGGCGCCAGGAAGATGTATTGCGTGATTTTATAGATATGTACCAAGGTTATCCATGCTTTTGGACAGTTAAAAGTAATGAATACATTGACACAAATAAGATAACGCTTATGTTCAAGTTGATCACACCATCAGCGGCCAAAACTGACGCTGAACTGACAGGTACATCTGAATCGTGTGTATCAAAAGCTTCATTTGACTTTTATGCAAATGCGTTTCAGGTTTGCGTGACCGTGTATACCCCGGTCAAGCCCTTTAACTTAATTTAAAGAAAATCTTAACAAAGCAACAAAGAATTAAGCTATAAAACGTCAGTTATCTTAGCGAAATAAACTAAACATTCTCGTAAGTTTTGTGCAAGGCCACTCTTCGATTACAGCATTATTTATAGTAGACGTTTCGCCGAAGAATCTTGTTAATTATTACGGCATCTGAATAGCTTTAATTTAAAGTCCAAACAATGTTATAAACAGTATTAAGAGGGACATAAATGTGTGTTTGGGGACCACACAGAGCGCTGCAGGCGGTAAAGCTGGAATTACACGATGGTTGGAACAGTTGTACCTTTTTGCTAATGATGTTTTGTGTTGTAATAGTTTCTTACTATTTAAGAAACAAAAATGAAATAAGGTTTTTAACAGATCTAAAACTATGTAGGTCTCTAAAATAGGCTTGTTGTAGTGACGTCTGTGATTTACCTAATGCATTTTGAAATGCATTAACTGCCAGCGTTCGGTTTGGATTACGCGCCCATTTTGTTACAGAAATTCACTTCCGTGTACTGCTGTACTAGGTCCAGTAGATTTCTGCCAAGTGGCTTTCGCGAAAGATGATTTCCGCTATGTATGTTTTCACACAGAGTCTTTTGCAACTCAGTCCCTTGCAGTTTTATATTATATGTGAGGCTTTTTTCTCCTTTTTCTCAAAAAGTCTGCATTTTTCTGGGAACATTATATTATGCTCATTTTTTGTAAGTGTTCCTTTGGATAACAGTGGCTTTTCAGAAATACTACTACTTGCTTTAGCTGAGTACGCCTCAAAATGGAAGACCTCAACTGATATTTTCTTGATAGGGTCGTCTAGTGTTTCCCTTGCAGGTCTCTGTCTTAGAACCTTTGATACACCTAACCAGGCATCTGTCTAATAATAAAGGTGTTCTCTTTGTCCAGGAGGTCACACTCATTTGTTGACACCTGGAGGTTTAATCATGATTTATGATAATGCTCCACGAAAGTAGGGAATTTCTTTACAATGCGACTTTGGGTTTTTTCCAGTTACAAATTTACATCCCCTGTAACTTTAAGTTCTGTAGTTTCTAATAGTCCGGGAGGTAGTAACGTCGGGAAAACAAGAATTTTAGGTTGGCTGATTTTCTGATATGTTGTTCTTGCTCCTTTTCGGGTAGATCCTTGGCTGTCTGGCTGGCGGAAGCGGTTGCGTTGGCGCCAAGGTGTGACCTTGACATTTAGAGCTGTCACTGATATGTACAAAAATGCAGACCTTGATCATATTTTATCGTTTTAGGTTTCATCAAAACATACCGAACGGTTCAGAAGTTAGAAGGGGGACGACTGTATAATAAGCAATAATAAAAGTGTCTGGCAATAAAAAAAAAGGGTTTGGTAAACCTATCTAAAGACAAAAACTGCAAATTAATTTTCTAATAAACTAATAAACGCAACCACTACCGCCAGCCAGACAGCCATGGGTTTATCCAGAAGAGGAAGGAGAACAACATATTAAAAATCAGCTGACCTAAAATTGTTTTTTGAAAACGTTAGCTACCTCCTATACCATAAAGCTTTAATTAGATTTCTAATCTAATCTTATAAAATCTTCAAGGTATAGTTAGGCCCATATTTATTTCATTCTGAAAGCGATGCCTCCAAGTACACAAAAATGATGAAGCAAATAAACCCTTTTGTGAACAATGATTTATTGCAGCAAAAATATTCAACCTGACGACTACTCCACGCATTACAGGTTTTATGGTACGCCAGAGACGAAATAATAGGAGGTGTGATGAGTTCGTGATACGTGTTTTCGCAATAATTTTATTTATTTATCTAAAAAAATTTAATCAGAGGGCTATGTGCTTTCGATAAGGTTTGTTGGCGGCATCGCTTTTAGAATGAAATAAATATGATCTTAACTATATCTACAGCAGTAGTTGTAAGCAGTAAGTTTAGAGCTGTACACACAAACTTTAAGTTTGGTTGGATGCAGCTACGACAATAAAATAAAAGAAAAGAAAAAGCATAATCCACGCGTTTCCAAAAATATCCTACAACGCTAAAATCATCCGGCAAACACTAAAACAACACTATGATACTAAATCAAGCGGAATTACAACCCACCTTGCACCTTTCATTAAACTTTAAGACCGCCAGATTAAAGCACTTTAAACAAGCCAATCCCGAGCATTAAATTTTCAATTTTCCCAACTATCGATTGGAGATTGAAAGTTGCTCAATTTGTAACTTAACTTACATTTTCCAATCGGGAAATTTAACGATCCAAGTTTGTATCAAGTTTTTTATTTAATCAAAACTCTGTTAAAAGTTTGCCAGACGTTTCCTAAGTTTAAGTTTTTTTTTGGACTATTGGATTATTTTTATTTATTTTATGTTTATACAGGGTAACTCAAATTCAACATTTTTTAACAGAGAACTCATATACGAAGCTAAAAGATCGAGCAAAAATTACTCTTAAAAACAGCAATTCGCCGGAGAATTCGCTATTCTTATTTGCTACTGTGTGTTTTTAATTTCTTGATATTTTTTCAACCTTTTATAATTTTTTATTATGTAGCAATATTTTTACAGAAACTTTTTATGCAGATTACAGATGTATTTCTGTTTTTCTTAGATGACGCATTTTTTAAAATTTTAAATGGAACACTCTATTTATTTTTCCAGTTTTAGAATCAAAAAAGGTCTTTAAAAATATAACACATTATTTATTTTTCTCAGCTATTTCCTAGATGTGCGGCATTTTATGTTATTTATTATTATAGTTGGGTTAAACAGAAAATTAAAGCGTCGTCACTTTGAATCCGATATGGTAACAAGAAAAAACTATTTAAGAAACAAGAATTTATAAAAAATACACTAAAAACAATAAAATAAGCCTTTTTTTTAAGAGAGGCAAGTACAGCAACAACAAAGCACGACCGATGCATAATCATGTTGACATGCCGGCATTCTTTGTTTAATCTCCACCTTTAGTGTTCTACACGCGATAGACCATTTCCTGGTTTATTAACTTTTAATTTGGCTGCACGTGTATGATACAAAGCTTGTCCCAAGATTTAAGTAGTATTTACATTGTTTACAAATTTAAAGAATTAGAATTAATCAGATAAGGATATTAAATATACTTACTTATCTACACAGGTAAATGTCGAGACTAGCTATTTTATATCATATAAATTGTAACAGGGCGATATATGTATATATATATATATATATATATATATATATATATATATATATATATATATATATATATATATATATATATATACACTGGCGCCTTTACCAAAAGGCTGAGTAGGCTAAAGCCTATGGCGGCGTTTTTAGGGGGGCGGCAGACGTACTTTAGGGGGCGGCAAAATATGAATAAATTTATTTATTACGTAGATTTGAAAAAAGACCTTTTTTTTTTGCTCTTCAATTATACAAAGGGGCGGCGAAAATAAAATAGCCTACGGGCGGCAAAGTTGTAAGTGCGCCTCTGTATATATATATATATATATAATATAAGTAAAGAAAAATTTTATTGTTTTTAGTATATTTTTAAATAAAATTTTGTATTTAAAAGGGTTTTTTACTTTTTATTTATTTGCGATATTACTTTAACAATATTGACCGTGTAAAGAGGGCCTTACTGGTTTTTTATACCAGGTAAAAGTTTAATTTTTTCCTGTTCTCTACTGTTCTAATGTAGTATAAACTTTTTTAAATTGTTATTTATTATCAAGGATTTTATGTAAGCAGTCGTTTCGTTATTTAATTTAGGCAAAATACCAAATCCGGAGGCCCCGAAAATAAAAATGAGAATTTGATTTATAATGTTCGTATAATTCTTCTTTATTTTCATACAAAGTTATGGGCCATATTTCTCGGCTGCCAAATAAATTACGTACAACGAGTATTCAGCTCAACTCTATTAAAGTTAGTTCGAGAGGTCGCCGCGAGAGGAAGACACTGAAATTAAGGGAGTTTGTTTGCAGTCTCTTCGTTTTTCTTTCATTGAATAAGGAAACTGGGAAATTTATATGTAATAATCTGTAATATATTATGAAAATAACTTTATTTAATACATTCTGTTCCTAATTTAAATTTATTTAACTTATAAAATGTAAAGAATATTATTAATGTATCTTCCTAGAGCATAAATTTGATTAATTACTTGCTGATTTTCTTTCGATAAGTAAAAATTGTCTTAAACGAAATTGCTATTAAGTAAAATATTCTGTTGTTTTAATTCAAGCCAATGAAAATACTATACGAAAATTTTATGTGAAAACTGCGTATTCAAAACACAAAATCAAATTGGTTAAATATTCTTTGCGCACGCAGTTTTTCGTTTTAAAATGTTTGTAATTCGATGTTAGAGCAAAGAATACCAATCCATAGAACCCACAAGTGAGATTTCAGCGTACCCTAAAAATGTTTAGTACCTACCCTGACCAACAGATGGCGAAAGTAGTACGATGTCGCTTTGCTAATACGATTACCATCAAAAATTGATAGCAGTCGCTGACGAGCAGTCGGCCCGATTAGTTAGAGTGAGGATATACGCAAAATTTAATTAAAATAAAATCCCCAATAAATGGATCCAGTATCCATAAGATTATTAAATTTATTATTTCATAATAAAATCGACGTTTTGGTGGCAAGTCTACCACCGTGGTCAAGATAAATTGAAAAAAAAATAAAAAGTTAAAAATTAACTTTTAATTTAATTAATTTAGGTTTAGAATTTTAAAATTTTTAGGTTTTTTTAGGAGATTCTGAAAATTTTGACATTAAGTGTTAAATATGTTTGTTTTGTAATTTAAATTAGGAAGAAATCTAAAATAAAAACATTCAGATCTCGGTTTTTCTTTAAAAACAACGCGATGGGAAGAAAAAATCGTTTCCCGTAAAATTGGCGAATGTCGCTTACGATGTTTTGTAAAAACGCATCGATATATCCTATTCTGAAATAATAAATTTATTTTAACCGAAATATTCATTTTATCGTTGAAATATTTTTGAAGAGCAAAAAAAAAGAAATTACGTAAAGTGTTATTTTTATTTTTCTCCCCACTCACTCCCTGATGAGATTCAGTGAGAGGTGCTTCACCTACCCCCCCATCCCACAATCTGACGTAAGATTTCTATATATAAAGAAGACACCACTTTTAAGGTAACAGTTTAATATACGGTTTTCTGCTATTTTAAGGGTTTTTTTTTTTAATTATTGATATTTACATATTTTAGACACTCTTCCAAATAAAACGTAAACGCACATCCAAAATATTCCGTTTTAAACGGGGAGTAAAAAGGGGTGCTGGGCGGGGTAAAATTGGTAAAAGGAGATAATGAAACTGAACATCACATGTAAAATTAAGTAAAAATTACATTTTTTCCACATATTTTTGAGAATAAAGATAAAAAATATGAAAATTGTTAATTCATAATCATAATTCATAAAAACATCAGTTATACCATGCTATATATGGAAACCATTTGGCAACATCGGAAGGGTCTGATTCTATTTATAGGTGAATAAAAGGAAATAATTCACACAAACTGGATTTATGAAGTATGTATTAGTCTTTGGTGTAATAAAGGATAAAAAAAAGCGTTGACTAACCAGAACTAACCTGACCACCCTTTATAATCCCTCTTTAATTATTAATTACTTTTACAACGTTGCCAATTGTCCAAATTAAAAATGGACAAATGCCAAAAAAATATTTTTTAATATAAAAAAATAATTCATAACTGCGCCTTTATATTATTATTAAGGATAACTAATAGATAACATGTAAGTACGTCAAAATATTTTAAAAAATCGCTAAAATAGCAGAAAACCGTATACCTACTAAATAATTACCCCTTTTAAAAAGGAAATATTGATTTTTTCGTTGAAATCATTTTGAAGAGCAAAAAAAAATAGGTAAAGCGATTTTTTCAATTTTTCGCCCCTCCCTCCCTCTATGGCTGCTTAATTTTCTTTCCGTTCCGTCCGCGGAAGAAAAATGACGCATATATTTCCCAACAAAAACAAATTATAAGAATATTAAATTAAAAACATAATATTTTAAATAAACGGTACGCAACCAAATATAGACTCATTTGAAAATTAAAAGCTTCCAGGAAAACCTTTAAATAAAAGAAAGTTACTTTGTACAAAAACATGTCCAAATTTAATAGATATTATAAATAATTAAAAAACAAAATAAAAAACACAAAGTTAACAAAAATCAATTGTAAAGAAATTATTTGAGTATTTATTTATATGCAGTAATTTTTTAATTTTTCATCTACAATTTTAATAAAATAAAAAAATACATACCTGGTCTCCCATATCGTATCCGTTTGAGTGAAAATTCGTCTGTGGTATGCTTAATGAAAGGTCAACGTTTTCGGCTCTCTAAAAAAAAAAGATAACAATGCTATTATAAAAGTCTTACAAAATAAAAAATAAAAAAGTTTAATTAAATAAATATGTTTCTTTTAGTTAATATCTCCTTAGTTAATATCTAAAAACAGTTTACTATGGCGAATGCGCCAGTAAAGCGAATATTTACCGTAAAGTAAATATATTAATGGTTGAGTGACAGTTAAAGGACAAAATAGACGTCAAAACAAACTTTTCCTTTTAAATATGTATTTAGTATTATTACCTGAACATATAAAATATTAATAAAACAACAAAACTTGTTTAAAATATACTAAAAACGTAATTTTATTCGCAAAAAGATGGATAAAAAGTAGCTGCTACACGTGAGTTAAAACATTTAAGCGATGTAAGTTAGGTTATATCGCGCTTGCCGACTAACGTGAGACGTGAATTTATTCCCTCGTTTTCGTCGATTGCATGGTCGCGTGCGACGTTGCCACGTTTTGTCCCTAAATAATCCTGAGCTTTTATTAAGCTCGAGGATTATGTGAATATGAGATGCAGGTTGGGTCAATGACAACATTGGTAAATATAGGGATATTTGGTGAGAATAAGAAGAGATATTAGATTAGGTTATTAAACCTTAAAAGGATGGGCGGGCAATAATTTCTAGAGAGCTATGGGGTTTTAAAAGGAAAAGAAGTTCTAATAAAAATTTTCAAAAATATTCTTTGCATTTTATATTTAATAAACGTCAATGCTGAGTGTCTCAGGCAATAGTACTGAACTTTTTACGCTCGAAGGTACTGAATATATCAGAACGTGTATGTCTTAAGTCGTTGGCATTAAGCATGGGAGTCTCAGTACCTATTGGATATACAGCTTACGTTAAATTAGGAAAAAGTTGTGTTTTTTAAAGCCTATTTAAATGCCGTTTAGAAACTTAAAAAATTTTATGGCCTGCTGAGATATTTAGCAAAAACGAAAATTTGCCTATAATTATTTTATTTTTTTCTGACTTTATTTGAAGAGATATAAAAAAACTAATAACACTTTTTCATTAGCACTTGTTAGCTACTACATAATGGTATTTTTAGATTTTATACCTGACGTTTCGTTTTCAAGAAACCATCATCAACTTTATTTTTTTATATGGCTCGAAAAAAAGTACCCCTCGTATCTGATGCCATTTTTTATTACAAATTCAACGATGTATCACATGTCATATTTTAATTTTTAGTTAAAAGAAAAATTGCATTTTTTCTATATTTTTAAAGTTATTTTTAAGTAGGCCTTGCAAACAAATGCTTGGACGTTAATACCTGTTACCGTATCTGTAACATAATTTAATATCATTATAAAATAGTATTTGTCGTTATTACCCTGTTTGTCGAGTTGTCGTTTTTAGAGCAATTGTTCTTATTGTTACTGTTGTCTCTATTATTGTTTATTGGTGAATAGCTAATATCTTATTGTATTATTACGGTCGAATATGCAGGATGGTCATTATAGCCATGAAGATAAGTTTGACATGCTAACATGCTACATTTTGTGCTGCAAAAATAAATGAAAGTATCATTTCTGCAGTTAATGAATTATGGTAAATACATGGACCTGGTATTTTAGTTCCTAAAATTCCACACCACATATTAAACCCAAAGCGTTCTTGATGTTTCGGTATTTTCTTAACACGCGGATTTTGTTGAGCCTAGTAATGCGTATTGCGTATAAAGACAGTAACAATAAGAACAATTGCTCTAAAAACAAAACTTGACAAACAGGGTAATAACGACAATAGTATATTACATTACAAGGGTGGAAAATGACTTATTTAACACGAGTGCGACAAACCCACGCGTGTAAGAAAGTGATTTTCACACAAGTAATGTACACTATTTTTCCTACGACCACAAGTTATTCACCAAAAAACAATAAAAGTTGTTTGTCCTCACGAAAAAAATAAGAAAACAATTGAAAACTTTGCATCACTAGGGTGATATATACTTTTCCTTACTGCGATATATTATACTGTTTAACAATATTTTTATATCAAAAATCACCTACCTAGTCGCTTTTTATCATTTAAGAATTTAAAAGGTCCTCATTAAAAAAATATTGCATGGCTTTTTCAATGTAAATCCCTTTAACAGCCTGATAACTCCAAATTTATTTTAAATAACAATGACAGCGATGACAGCTTTATATTATACTTTGCAACACTAGTGTTGTAAAGTACTTTGCAGCACTAGTGTGATATAAGGCATTTTCTATGCATGAAAACAGTGTGCTATTTATTATTTTCACAAGTGGTCGTAGGAAAATACTATTTTATAATGATAATTTAATTATGTTGCAGATACGGTAACAGGTATTAACGTCCAAGCATTTGTTTGCAAGGCCTACTTAAAAATACTTTTAAAAAAATAGAAAAAATGCAATTTTTCTTTTAACTAAAAATTAAAATACATGTGATACATCGTTGAATTTGTAATAAAAAATGGGATCAGATACAGGGTGTACTTTTTTCGAGCCATATAAAAAAATAAAATTGATGATGGTTTCTTGAAAACGAAACGTCGGGTATAAAATCTAAAAATACTATCATGTAGTAGCTAAACAGTGCCAATGAAAAAGTGTTATTAGTTTTTATATCTCTTCAAATAAAGTCAGAAAAGAATAAAATCGATATAGTCAAATTTTCGTTTTTGCCAAATATCTCAACAGGCCATGAAATTTTTTAAGTTTTTAAACGGCATGTAAATAAGCTTTAAAAAACACAACTTTTTCCTAATTTCCCCTAAGCTGTATCTCCAATAGGTACTGAGATTCCCATGCTTAGGATTCTTATCTTGGCACACTGTATGTCGCTTAAATTCATCCAAAAAATGCATATCTATATTATGTCGCACTATTTAAAAAAAACACCCTGTATAAATTAACTCTCCCCGCCAATACAAAAAAATACCTTCGCTACTACTACGAACTCAAAAACTAAAAACGTTCATTAGCGATTTGAAGTTTTAAATTTCTCTTTGCTTTGTGTACACTCGTACGTTTTGTTCTCTTTTCTATTCCGTGTGCATCAATTAATTTTTGTTCCCTGTACAAAGAAAAAAAAAATCACCGAACAATACAGAACAGTATACTTTAATTGAAACGTAACAAAAACTTCTTTTAAACCTTAATTAAAACACGGTACAATTATAAAATAATTAAATTAAAAGAACCTAATAATTAATATTCTTTTGAAACGCGAATGAAGAGGTTTGTTTATTTTTAGAGATACAGTTGTTAATTAAATTATTAAAGAAGTGCAATTTAAATGAAAATTATTATGTCTGTTGTGAATTTAATAAGTGTGTTTAAGAAAATCATTATTCACTATGATGTTGCGAAATAGTGTATTACGGATGTGCAAAGCATACATACAGGGTGTTCATTTAAAAACTTTCCACTCAAGTTATCTTCGAAACGAGACAGATTTGAGAAAATCGCCGAAACACGTCAAGATATTTATTGAGGGGGAACGTTTTACAAAAATTGGACGGCGCCCCTTTAACCCCTTAACCACCAGGGCCACCACCCCAAAATTCTTAAATTAGAAGGCGGGTCGAGTGACACATCATTTTAAAGCTTCTGACGAGTACTTTATAACCCTAGAATATAAAGTCAATATCTTCACCTATTACAATATGGCGGTACTTTAAAAATTACCTAAATACCTGATTTGGATGGCCATATTTCGAAACTAATAAAGATAGATGTACCTAATGTGGTGTTTTCTTAAAACTCATTTAAAGGTCTTTTTAAGAATCCTGTATATTATTTTACCATTAAAAAGATCTTTAAATGAGCTTTAAGAAAATACCACATTAAGTACATCTAATTTTATTAGTTTCGGAAATATGACCATCCAAATCAGGTATTTAGGTAATTTTTAAAGTACCGCCATTTTGTAATAGGTGAAGATATTGACTTCATATTCTAGGGTTATAAAGTACTCGGTCAGGTGCTTTAAAATGATGTATCACTCGACCCGCCTTCTCATTTAAGAATTTTGGGGTGGTGGCCCTGGTGGTTAAGGGTTAAAGGGGCGCCGTCCAATTTGTAAAACTTTCCCCTCAATAAATATCTTGACGTGTTTCGGCGATTTTCTCAAATCTGTCTCGTTTCGAAGATAACTTGAGTGGAAAGTTTTTAAATGAACACCCTGTATAAGATTATGTTAAGAACGTTTATTTTTAGGCACTGGCTAAACGACCGCCAACGGTTTTGCTTAATTATAAAAGAAAACCGCTGTCCGGCGGTTTTTTATATCTTCTTATATAAAACCGCCGAAAATTATAATTAATTTGTTATTACCGGCGGCTTTTACTATAAATGAGAAAAAGCGCCGGCGGTCGTTTAGCCAGTGCCTTCATTTTTGATTTGAACGGAACCAAGGTTAGTTTATATTTATAAGGTTGCGACATATCCTCAACTTTTAGGCGGTTCAAAGTCTATTGTATCTATTTCCATTTTTTTTCTTGGTTTTGGTCCCTTCAGGTCCAATCCACCACTCTCCCCTTTCCGGACTATGCTTTCCAGGGCTTCGTAGGTGGAAAATCTGGATAATCGAGCTCGTAGCTCCCAGAAATTCCAAAAGAAAACAAATAATTCAACTATCGATGCAATGCATAAATTGTCGACTGTCAAACCGAGATCTGCTACTGGTATTACGTATAACCTTCACTTTCACTACTGACAGTTCCCATGGCCCGCCCATCTATTTCCCGCCATTTGAGAAATACCTCGTGTTCACCACCAAACAGGATACCATCAGCTTATAGGAATCTTCGCTCACAGCGGTTAGATCCAGAAGAAAGATGCCGTCAATTTAGCGTGAATCTTTCCTTGGTCCCCGAAGGTAAAAAACGTTCGTACGACACCTCCAGCCGCCACTCCGGGAAGAACTTTAGTCCTCTACGCACGTCCGCATTGTCCGGAGGTCAAACAAAGAGTCCCGGTTCAAAGTCGGGGACGCAAGAAAGGGCACTCAAAGGAGAAAAGTTGGCAAGACTGGGTAACATCAAAGTTGATGATCAATCCAGTGGCGTCTAGAATTAGCGCATTTCATTTTGCATTGTTTTGGAAGTGATATTTGTTGAAAGATGTAATTCCAAATGTTTTTTTATTTAAAGTAAAAAAATTTACAACTTAATAATAATTAAAAACTGTTGTGTAAACGGTTGTTCTACTAATACAATAAATGGGAGATGTCACGTCATAACACGTCAAAGCAATATGGCCGAATGTCGCGACCCTGTATAGACCGACTTTGAACGGAACAATTTATAGAAATGAATCTTTAATAAATGAAAGTATTGTGTAAATAATATATCTATATTTTAGAGTGAAATTAACAGATAAAAATGTTAACATGGCTGGTGGTCGCTAACTTGAAAATCCTCAATTTCCCTGCAGGGGGCCCAAAAACTAAATTTGAAAAACCAAGAAAAGGTGCCTACTTTCCAAAAACATTGTTTTTCCTATTTAAAATTTTCTTCTGTCATTTTCACTCTAAAATATAATAATTACGGATTAATTTAATTTTCTTAAGCTTAATTTTTTTAAATTGATCCGTTTAAAAATACATATTATCCATTATGGTAGAACTTTTTTTAACTTTAAGCAAAATTTAGTTATGAGTAAAGAAAATTTCAAGTTATTAAATGTCATTTACATATTTCTTTTTTAAAGCTCGTATCCACATTTACTTTAAAGAGTTAAAAGTAAACAATATTTCAGAAAATCTTTGAGGTTCATAAGTTTTAAGTCTTGATAACTTCAGACATAATTCCCAAAGCTTTTAGTTGAAATTTTAAACTAGAGAGCATAGGGGCGTTCATCTTGATTACTGGTTGTGCTTTAAAATAAATCCATACCTAACGTTCTTTTAGGTGTTAAGTTTAAATTCCCCAAAAGGCAAAACCAAGCTGATATCCCTACATTTTAAATTAGAAATGTTGACATATATAGGAGACAGTGCCCACTTTGCTGAGCGTTAGTAATATTTTTCTTTAAACTTTTTTTCAATTATGATAAACTATAGCCCATAGCACTTTTGAGTAGTGTAGCTTTCTGATGAAATAATTTTTATGATCGGTTCAGTATTTCCGAAGATTAGCCCATACAAACAAACAAACAGAGTTACAAACTTTTCCTCTTTAGAATATTAGTATACAGGGTGTTCATTTAAAAACATCATTTTAAAGCTTCTGACGAGTACTTTATAACCCTAGAATATGAAGTCAATATCTTCACCTATTACAAAATGGCGGTACTTTAAAAATTACCTAAATACCTGATTTGGATGGCCATATTTCCGAAACTAATAAAGTTGGATGTACCTAATGTGGTGTTTTCTTAAAGCTCTTTTAAAGGTCTTTTTAATGGTGATACTGGTAGTAATATACAGGGTAGAAGAAAAAGTACATATTTTGTTATTTAAGAACCCTGTATATTATTTTACCATTAAAAAGATCTATATCCAGGGTACTATCGTCGGCGAAACTATGAATGGAATTACTTGTGGACGAGAGAAGGTCGTTGATGTGAAGAAGAAACAATGTTGGTGCCAGAACTGAGCCCTCCAGCATTTACTTGGTGAAAGCTTGAAGAATGGCCGTCCACAATAACTGATATACGTCGATCAGATAGATAACTAAAAAGCCAAGTACAGAGTTTAGTTGAAAGACCATAGGAGGAGGAGGGAAGTTTATTAAGAAGTGCGGCATGCCAGACCTGGTCTTTCTTGGTCCAAACAGAATGGTTTTAGTGAAACAAAACTCTATAAAATGCAAAACACGAAGGGACAGAACGGGCCACTAAAAAATCATAAACATCTCAAACACGGCCGGACGGCAATAATTCCTCGTAGAAAACAATATCAATTTTTCGCAGCTGAAAAAGTCCACCGAAAAGTTACAAAGGCCACTGTTCCGTCGGTATTTTATTTTTTATGATTTTTTGTCGACAGGGAGAGAGTCGAAGCAATAAATTTAGAAACAATGGCCGCTCGCGATCTACGATATATAACAAAAAAACAAAAGAGAGCGCTCGTTATGTTTTATTTAGATTTTTAATTTTTGCCGAACAAGAGAGGAGGCCATGAATACGAAAAATCCGGGCAGGACGTCCAATAT
Source organism: Listronotus bonariensis (assembly GCA_014170235.1). Lineage (NCBI taxonomy): Eukaryota > Metazoa > Arthropoda > Insecta > Coleoptera > Curculionidae > Listronotus > Listronotus bonariensis. The sequence goes on along the minus strand of JACEGR010002084.1, from coordinate 13,728 downwards.
TTAACAAAGTTATTAATTGTCTCTTGTCGCTGAAATGATGTACGATTTTTGTTTGAATAGAACTCCCCGAATAAAATCGTAAATTTGCTGTATAAAATTGTTCCAGTCATTTTCTTGTCCCTGAGGACGTGGGGAGCGCATCATAAAAAAATGAGGGGCGAATTCTAGTCACTTGTACTCTGTGCCATATTTAACATTCGAAATAGGCCATAATATAGAAATTGGGAACTTTTATGGTATAGAAGGAACAGTTTAAAAATGTAAATTCGGTGCTCTTTGATAAGAAAAAAAATCACAAAAAGCAAATAAATGGGCATGCTTGTCTTCGCGGCCGCCTTTGCTATATTTCTTTTATGATATGCCGGTTGATGCAGCTAGTCATCGCACTATGGGATAGAAATAAATTTTTCTGGTCAAAATTCTGAAACTTACCAATCTAACTTAAAATGAGGTGCTTTTTACTGGAAAAATATTATAAATTATTACAAATACTTTTTGGAAACCTAAAACTTATTATTATAAATTTACACCCCCTTAACATTATTATTTTTTATTGTACAAAATAAACTAAAATGTCAGCTTGTGTGGTTAATTCGGTAGTATTCTAATCAGTAATCCGATGATTATTATGTCATATGATATACAGGGTACGACAATAGGTATGATTTTTTAAATGGAATACCCTGAATATCATATCACCACCAAAAAATCTTTTAAAATGCTTTAAAAAATACTACGTTTGATGTGTTTATCTCAATTAGTTTCGGAAATATGACCATCCAAATCTGAAACATAATTTTAAATTATTCTTAGAAGCGTAATAGAGATACATCTTCCCAAATTTTTTTTTAACGTATAAAACAAATAAAAACACAGTTTTGTTGGGTAGATTCTGTAGAATCCATATCTTTCATCAGAATGCTTTTATCTTTTAGGATATACAGTGTAGGATAAAACATATTAAATTTTAAAATGAAATACCTTGTAAATTATAAAAAAATCTTGTATCTGTCCTTACACTCAGAAGTAGCAAAAGGTAGGAAGGCAATTGTAAGTACAAAAACTGATAAAGAAAAAAGTAAAAAAATCTTTGACAAAAGTAGCGAGACTTCGCGAGACTGCATCGGAAACACAACAATAGCTCTTATTATTTAAACTCTTTTACTTTTTTAGTAAACAAGACTAATAATAAACTAAGTAGATTAAATGTTGTTTATTAATGTTTACTTAAAATACATTTTCAAGTTTCTTATTACCCCAATAGAAGTGGTCATATCCTTTTATAATTTTGCGTACATGTAGTTTGGAGTATCTACTTTGAAATACACATCATGAGCCATTAAAAGTTCAAAGTTGCTTTTTGGCCAAAATAATGGATTTCTATCCCATAGTGTATCGGCGCGTCGCTGTTAAGGATAGCGGCGCCTTTGTATAAAATAGTCCGATTGCAGACGGCCTTTTTATGTTTTTTTGTATTATTTTAAAATGGTACCGAATTTGCGCTTTTAAAATGTTCTTACTATAAAATATCTTCATCTCAAACTAAAAGAGACATAACATAATTAATGTAAATAAACACGGTTTATTATTAAGTAAGGTTTACCCAAGCAGCAAGCTGACGTCTTATTGTCGCATCTTTTTAGTCATTATTGGTCACATTTGGTCAGCAAAGACGTCATAAGATGACGACAAAATGACGTTATATTGACCTCCCTAAGTCACAGACAAAAGACGTCTCGTTAATGACGTCATAATGACGTCTTTAAGATGACGAAAAATTGACGCATATAATCTTTTTTAAAAGCTAAAATGATACGATATTTTATTTGAAAATTGGAATAGGAAAAAACTCCTTACTGCTTGCAATTTCCTTGCAATGGAAGGTCGCATCTTTGGGGACACTGTCCAACCTGGAGTTGCAGATTTTTCACAAGCCGAAGATATTTCCTTCGAAGCTAATCGAGATCACCAACCGCAGACCGGTCTCGATATATTTTAGTCTCATCGGTACGGTGTAGGCAATAAAAAGCGAAGATGTTGAATAAGCGTGGTAGTTTATTGTCCATTGCGCCATCTATCGGTAGAGTTTTTCCAATTTCAATTTTGTAAAATTATTAGTCTTATTTTTCTGTCATATGATATTTCGGTTGGATTTTGACACGAATTATATAACGTCACAAATTTTTTCTGGCGGGTTTTCTAAACATGACGTCATTAAATTTTTATAAGCTAGTATGACGATAAAATGACGTCGAAAAGACGCCACTTTAACGACGTCAAAGACACGTCATTAAAATGACGTCATAATTTTGGTCTGATGACGTCCTATGACCAAAAATGACCAAAAATAGCTTAAAAATGACGTCATAATGACGTCAGCTTGCTGCTTGGGTAGTTATTTTAAAATACAGTCCGACAGAAAATAACGAATCCAAATATTTTCAGAAAAGAGTGAATATTGTAAAAACATATTTTTTCAAGCAGTGGCGTACTATATAACGCCACTAAGAGAAATAAAAAAACACATTGGGGGCCTCTAAATATGCATTCAGATTCACTATGCAGTGACTGTTTATAAAATTTTATTTTAAATTATATAAACAACTATAACATATTGTTTCGTAACACCTCGTATAAAAACACGTGTCTTTATACCTTTATTAACAATGGAACGTAACTATGGTTACAACAACGACAAAATCTTCACTTGTCAATGTCTCGAAGTTTACAACACAAAAGTCGAATCTATACTAACTGATCTGAGGTTTCCCGTCGCCCTTTTATAGTATGGTAGAAGAGTAAAGAATGATCTATAATCTTCGAGAAATATCGTGAAAATTCCATAGTACAGGATGGCATAAAAGTTCTAAAATGGATAATTCGGGCGTTTTCGGAAACCTTCGAAAGTGATGAAGAAAAAATTAAAAATGCATATATATTTTTTAAACTTTACTACCCTTATATCAACAGATAAAACATTATAGACATACGTTTATTTAAACTTTACGTCTTTAAATCACCTTAGGCTCGGAGTTGGATCGAATACTAAAATCCTGTATTCGAATACGAATCTTGAATACAATCTTCTGTAAATAATTTGAATATTGAGGATTCGAATACCAAGGAAAAGAAGTATTCAAATACCGCTGTTTTAAAATACCAGTATTCAGCATTCAGGATTCCATTCAAGACCGAGAAAGAAAGAACAGGTCTTTTCCCAAAAACAAAAGAATCTTGCAAAGTAATTGTTTGTGAGTTGTCGCTAAAAAAACCTTAATATTAATAATCAAACTCAGTAATTATACCTTTTTTTACAGCTAAAATAAAAGATCCTTACCTTTTCAATTACATTTTTTTGTTGTTTTCTTTCTTTGAATAAGTATTTGTTATACTCCAAATCCTGTATGCGAATCCGGGAAACATGTATTCGAGTACTGAATACCTGTATTCGAATAATTAAAACCTGTATTCGAATACTTTTTGCTTTAAAAACGGTATTCAGTCGAATACCGGATACCGAAACACAGGTGTATTCGAATACCAGGCAAATGTATTCTGAATATGATTTAGAATACCGAGTATTCGAATACTACCCAGCTCTGCTAAGACTTAACACCCTGAGATAAACATCTTTTTCAGAAATACCCTGCGTATACAGGGTGTCCGGAAAGTAAACGATAATACCGAAAGTACTGATGACACCGCTTATAGGCATCCAAATAAAACATTAATTGACCTTAGTATAAAATCCATGGTTTTATAAATATTTTTTATTTAATAATGTTTTTCCCTGTTACTAAAAGAAAACATTGTAAAAGTAACTTTCAGAAAAAGGCGCGCTTGTGGCTGCTCCGGTTGTATCGGCCGCGTCGATCTCCGGAGTTAAGCAGTGAAGTGCGCGCCCATAACTTGGATAGGTGACCGGCGTTGTCGGTTTTAGGCAACGGCACGCGGTGTTCTGCTCGGGGGTGAACGAACGGACCGAGCAGCAATCATCCAAGTTATGGAATGAATGGTGTGTTAATGAGAAGGAGTAGGGGTCAAGGTACAATAAGCCTTCAGGCTGCAGTGCACCACCTAGGGGGACGGTCGTCGGACCTGGGTGGGATGACCCCGAAAGGGCGAAAGAAAAAAAACTTTCAGAAAAAAACTGGCAATTTAAAACTTTAAACCGTTTTATAAATGCAACCAATTAAATAAACCTGCTCTAATAGTGGTAAATAATTGGCTTACTACGCCCCTGACAATCAAATAAACTAAAAGCGAATAAATCTTTCGAAAAGAGGGATAAACTGCACCCCTATTTTTCACCTCTCCCCGATCCCGCCACGTCGCCGCCATTTTAAACTCGTAGTGTTTACTTTTAATCTTCATTGTTCAAACTTCAGCCGTTTATTTGTTTTTCTTTTTAGAAAAACAGAATATTAATTAAAATTATAATTGTGAAACACGGGTACTAAACAAAAAAGTAAATATTTGTGTTTCCGCTGTTGGGCGAAATTTTTACTTTATAATTTTGCCTCTCCCCAGAGAAAACACGAGAAAACACCAAAAGGAATAATTCTTTTTATTATTGTCTCACGTTGTGACTTTTAGTAGTCCCTGGGCCAGTAATGAAATGGACGTAATGATAGGAACACTTTGTGTGTGTCGGACTGGGCGAACGCGTAAGTTTTTTGTCGGACCACTTTACACAATGTTTTAGCTGCAATATTTAAACATTGTGCCAAAAATCGTAAGGGTTACAGTCACGAAACCCGCCTAGTCGATACAAGAAACATGTTTTTAAGCCTTATGGTTTCATGACTTTAACCCTTACCGTTTTTATCACAATGTTTAAAAATTGCATATTATAACATTGTGGCAAACTTGTCCGACAAAAAAGTAGCATGTTCGCCCAGTCCGACACCCGAAACATTTGACATTGACAGGCTGGATTAAAGCGCCGCATCGCTTCCATACTTATATGACCGTATTAATAATATTCGTGGTAAACTCGTGAAAATGTACCCTCCACTGATCTCGATGGATAGCCAGTGCTTGTTACCTGCGCGAAACAAAAGTTACAATTCATGGGCGAAAAATGAGTTTGTGCGCAAGCAAATCGAATGGGGAACGCGCCTGGCGCCAAACGAAGTATCGGGCAGAATCATTTGAATTTATCGCCGCTTTTCCGTTTGACGGATGTGGAGTACCGTATTTAAATAAATTTTAATAACACAGTTACATCAAAAACGTCTAATACGCTATATGTCAATTTTTGCCATATTTAATAAAAAAAAGTATTGTTGTGTATCGGGGTTTTTACACAACGCACTCCTAACTTTTTCTAACTTTTCTTGTAAAATAAAACACGAGTTTTAACTAACTGCTAACTGTTTATTGTAGAGTCAAGAGTAGAAGTAGAAGAGAGGGAATGTACAGGTTACAGGTGGTTTTATACAGACAACTTAACTATTAATCATGCGCATATATAAATTGCAACTATACTGCCCAATACAATGTATATACTACACTACTAAACTAATTAAATATATTACAAGTATAAAAAGCAGTCCCGGATCTAGGAGGGGGCAAAAAGTGGTGTCTGCCACGGGTGACACTTTCAAGGGGCGGCAAATTGAAACATGGAATGTATATGAAAGTGGCGATTGTAAGACAAAAAACCTTTATTATTTGTCGTCTTTAAATTTGTTATTATACATAGGTATTTAAAAGAGAAGCAATTTTTTTGGCTCTTCAATTTTTTTTTCAATATAAAGACCAGGCGGGGCGGCATACGGCAAGTTTTGTCCCTCGTTACAAAAATAAAGAACCGGGGCTGATTAAAAGAAAGTAAAATAATTAAGTATATTAACTAAATGTATTATATAAGTTTTAACAATGTAACTGAATTAATAAAATGTTATCATCTGATTTGCTCGATATCGGAATATACAATCCAAAATTGTTTAACGCTTTTTTGCAGTATAGTACTATATTTTGGTGGATGCTAGAGCAAAATTTACTGTTGATTTAAGTTCAGAACATAAGTAAAAACGTGTTTTGCATGTCTGAGCCACCATCACTTTTTCTTTTTGAATAAATTGCTAAAAACTTTAGAACTAAAGAAAACATTGTTGCCTATGACTCGCATGCCCCTGTCTATTAAACTAAGAATAAAACATACCCAATTTTTTTAAGATCATAAAAAATTGTGACTTTTCTGATCTGATATTCATCATCAAAGTTCAAATTTAAACTAAGCTTATTTTCACTATATTTCCCCTTCTTTTTGCACACAATTCTTGATTTAAAGCTAAAGTGTCACACAATATTTGATTTTCACCTTTTAAAACCCCGTTTTTCTAGGTTTTTACATTATTTTTGAATTAAATTGCGTGGCTGTTCTTTGATAATGCGGTAACCATACATACACATAGGGCTTCATGGCACACTGGGATTGAAATGATTCAAAGTATAGCTATGCAATTTAATGCAAAAATGTAATGTAAAATACGGAAAAAATGGGGTTTTAAACGGTAAAAATCAAATTATGTGTGTCACCAAAAAAAAAAAATTATATAATCTATTTTTAAGTTTTTAGTTTTGTTGTTACTTGATCCTCTCATTTTATTTTGTTCATTTAATGCCTTTCTATAACTAACCAGAATTAACCAACGCTTTCTTAATAATGTAGTGAAAAATGGGGTGAAAAATATGTAATTGTTTATTTTGTGGCGACGGTCATCTCGAAATTAAATTAAAGTTCTACCCTCATAAACAGAAGTTTATATTTGATTTACCCTCGTATTTTTAAATTTTTCCAGAGTTCTCCAAGTAAATCTAAAATAATTAATTTAGGTAAATAAATATTCCGAAATTGTAATCAAAACAGTTAAAATTAATTAAAGTTAAATTTAAAGCGGCTTTAATTAAAAGTTAATAATTAATACTGAGATTCAAAAGAGGAAATAAAATAAAAGTCAATAAAATTATAACGCAAGGCAATAACTGTTATTATACGAATTTGAATAGAATCTCCCAGAGTCCTTATCTCACTGGGCATTTAATTATACTCCCCAGCTAACTTTTGATTGTATAAACGGAAAAGGAAAAGTATTTAAAAATGGCGAATTACAACAAAAACTAATTTTAACTTTTTAATTAAATTTTAGAGTCCGCCGGTCTGGCTGAAGCAGTTGTTTTGTAAATTAACTAACTTATTTAATATATCTCCAACTATATATTATGTTTCTGTTTATTTTTGTTAAAGTTATGTTAATGTGCAGTTTTCTTTATTGAAATCTAAAAGTTTAAACAGTTAAATTTAAAACAATGAAAGATTTTTTTTAAGTTTAAAGGCTATAATTGTTTGAACTAGAGTAGTGTAGTTTTCTTCAAATGTTAAGAAACATAGATATTTATGAACGGTCATGTTAAAGCTTTATTCTATTGTAGTACTTTTTAATTATATTTCTTGCACAGTTAAAACCACTGCAAAACTTATACAGTGTGTCCCAGGATAGATGTTACAAGAGGACAAATGGACCAAAAATTTTTGAATTTTTAAACGTCCTTTTGGGAACATTAGTCGCATGGTCCAAAACTGATAAATACAAAATTTTACTCTGATTGGTAATATACAGGGCGAGTAATTAAAAATAGGAAAAATGACTAAGAGTAAAGTACCTTTATTTTTAAAAATAGGGCAAAATAGTATAAGTTAATGTTGTGGAGAATAAAAGTTTATGTTAAAATTTAATGTTTAAAAATTTAAGTAAAAAAATATTTTTGTCAATTTTTAACATGATGCATTAACAGTTTTTAAAATATCTGGCTTAAGACATTAAATTCTAAGAAAATATTTAAAATTAATAAGATTTCTTTTAAATTTTGCCCCGTCTTGACTTTTTTAACACGGTTTTATTAGCTTGGGTTGTATGTATGTATGTATGTATGTAACGGAATCTTTAAGCTTAATTTTCACCAACTTCCAGCGATTCGATTTCTTTGAAACTTTGCACACGTGTCAAGGACCCATGACAATGCAATAATCTGCAAACAGTATCCCGTTATCCTGATTAGGATCGCCAGGATAAATAAATTCCTTTATAGATTTTCTGTAGGAGAGTAACAGAGAAAGAGCTAGTGCGTGATCTGCGCATGCGTGCAGTTTCGGACGTACTCTCAGCATAAGGCTGACAGAAACTTGTTCGGAGTAGTTGCGTTCTGAAACCCCATGCAACAGTGAAGCTTTAAATGAAATGATTAGATAGCGAAATAGTTCGTGAAACATTTCAATATCACATGTCCGCAGAAAACTAATTGATATATCAAACTAAAAAATAAAAATAAATAATATTTTAAATAAACTAAAAAACACGCTTTTATATGCAACCGAACTAAAAATTAGAAAATAATTTTTCATTACAAAGAGTTTGTATTACAGTAATAAAAGGTCAAACAATGAATCATAATTATATACCTCAAAATAGAATTATAATAAAATTTAAGATAAAATAACCGAATAATTCACTTCAGAATAAAAGCATGGGGTGCCTAATATATTAAATGTTATAATTATTTCATTTGTAAATATCTATGAGGGAAAAGTTATGAAAAAATAGTAAAATGCACCCCACGCTTTTTACTCTAAAGTGAATTATTCTGTTATTATCTTAAATTTTATTATAATTCTATTTTCAGGTATATAATTATGATTCATTGTTTGACCTTTTATTACTGTAATACAAACTCTTTGTAATGAAAAATTATTTTCTAATTTTTAGTTCGGTTGCATATAAAAGCGTGTATTTTTAGTTTTTTAAACTATTATTTATTTTTTAGCTGTAATGTGTAATGTAAAAAATTGACAATTACATTTTTTTTTAGTTTTATGCTTTATCTTCAAATTTTGAAATAAAATTTAATTTTTACAAAATTTACTTATACAATTTAGTTTTATTTTTAAAAATAAAACTGGTTAGTTCCTGGGCATTTTTCATACTTTTAGTTATAACTTACCCTATAATATTACCAATCGGAGTAAAATCTTGTATTTATCAGTTTTGGACCATGCGACCAGTTTTTCCAAAAGGACGTTTAAAAATTACAACATTTTAGGTCCATTTATCTTTTTGTAACACCAGGATAGGTGTTACAAAAAGGACATACTTCATGTATGAAAAAGTTGAATGAATAGAAATATAATTAGTTTTTAATGCCCACATCAGACACAAGAATGAGACAAGCTATTATTCTATTCTATTTTTTTCTTGGTTTTGGTCCCTTCAGGTCCAATCCACCACTCTCCCCTTCCGGACTATGCTTTCCAGGGCTTCGTCGGCGGAAAATCTGGATAATCGAGCTCGTAGCTCCCAGAAATTCCAAAAGAAAACAAATAATTCAACAATCGATGCAATGCATAAATTGTCGGCTGTCAAACCAAGATCTGCTACTGGTGTTACGTATAACCTTTACTTTCACTACTGACAGTTCCCATGGCACGCCCATCTATTTCCCGCCATTTGAGAAATACCTCGTGTTCACCACCAAACAGGATACCATCAGCTTATAGGAATCTTCGCTTACAGCGCTTAGATCCAGAAGAAAAATGCCGTCAATTTAGCGTGAATCTTTCCTTGATCCCCGAAGGTAAAAACGTTCGTACGACACCTCCAGCCGCCACTCCGGGAAGAACTTCGTAGTCCTCTACGCACGTCCGCACTGTTCGGAGGTCAAACAAAGAATCCATGAGACAAGTTACTGGTACTAGAAATTTGTCCATTGCGTCTATCTTTCTCTGGTTTAACGCAAGTTTCTATACCTATGTCTTTGTCATTTATTATGGCAGGTAATCGCAAAGGGTGCAATCATCGCTTTTTCATGGTTGCCAAGTTGTTTACAATTTCTGCATGTTAACTGTAATGTCTTTTTTGTCTAGCACCTGACTATACTATACATATATAAGAATCGAATATTTTTAACTTGACAACGCTGATGCAGGCAGTCACGCCGAAATGTTTTTTGTTATTTTTCAATGGCCGATTTGTTTGGACAGTTTGTTTGTGATTTATTGTGTGTTTCTTGTTTTTTACCTTTAATTGGAATTTGAATATTGACTTTTGTTAGTTATAACAGTGTATATATTAAATTTTGCTTTTCAACAAACAATTTTAGGTAATAATGACATGGTCGTTTGCAAAAAAATTTTTTTGAAAACCAAATACCTTAATGTCATTTTTAATTAGATGTGTGTAATTATTAAACTAAACCCCCATGTTAATGTTGTAGAGAATTAAAGTTTATGTCATCCATTTGTCCTCTTGTAATTTATTTAATGTCAAAGTTTTTCAGATTTTCAGAATATCCCAAAAAACAGAAAAATAGTGAATTTTAAAACCTAAATAATAGTAAGTTTTTATTTTTATTACATTTATCTTGACAACGGTGGCAGATTTGCCACCGAAACGTCGATTTTTAATTATCTTTTTACTTGTTTAATATTTTTTTGGTTTTTTAGTACTTTCAATTTCATTTTGGCGTGTGCCCAAATAAATACCATCTATTAAATGAATCCGCCAAACTACAGAACATATCTTTAAACCCCCATATTTTAAATTAATAAGAAACAAAAAGAAGTACTTAATTTTAAAGGCAAATGGCACAGCTATATAGTTTGAATTTGGCGGGCAAACGATAAAGTTTGACTCACGCGCCATCTGCGTCTGCCTGCCTCGAAGACAGAGAAGGAAAACACAGCAGCTTCTCTCTCTCGGATAATTTATTACACATTTAGTTGCTCGTCTTTTTCTTGTCTCTGCCCATATTTTTAACTAACCGACTGAACAGATCTTTTCTAATATTATACTATAACTGTGAAGTGATAGGATTGTTAATATAAGTCGGTATTATTTAATATGCCTTAACAATATACAGAAGTCGAAGAAGTTCTTATTTTGAATTAAAGCATTTTTAAATAAAGCAAAAACTAGGCAAACCTCCATTACCTGTAGGAACTTCCATACTCTAAAATTAATAAAGGAACTAAAGATAACTTCCCCTTCTACATGGAAAAATGTAACACTCGATATACTTAGTACATGGGATTTGACATACAAGTGACATATCTTGTACCTAACAAAACTTTTAGTAAGTTACGCTTTATATAACTTGATCTACGACACAGTGACCTTTAAATATAAGAGCATTGACAATTTCCGATGTTCGTTGGTATTTACACCCACGTTACGGTGTTGTTTAGTTTCAATACAATATCTTTTGTGAATCAGGGCATGTAAAGTTAACAAAAATTTCTGCCTGGGAACATTAATTTTGACATTACGAATTAGAAATAATATAGTAATTTGTTGATTAAAGATGATATACCTGGAAGTATCATAAAAAATGTGATAAACTTAAAATCTCGTTTAACAGTCAGAACCATAGATAACAAACATTAAACTCAAAGGCTAGTAGCATTTTTCGGATCTATATCCCATATAACATTTTTTGCCGGCGTTGTACATTTAATTTACTGGCATTGCCAACACTCTTTAATGGCAAGGCATTGGCAAAAAGGTATCAAAAACGCGAAAGTGGGCAATTGGCCGTTATTAGGCCACGTGTTGGAGATAAAGGGATGACATCCGTCATTAATAAGTTATTGGCAAAAGATAACAAAAAGACACGAAAATGGGCAAATGCAGATACTCCCAAGCAGCAAGCTGGCGTCTTATTGACTAAAATTGTCGCATATACTTTTTTTTAAAAGCTAAAATCATGCGATATTTTATTTGAAAATTAAAATAGGAAAAAACTCCTTACTGCATGCAATTTCCTTGCAATGTAAAGTACCATCTCTCGGAACACTGTCCAACTTGGAGATGCAGATTTTTACACTAGCCGAAGATATTTCTTTCAAAGCTAAGTGAGATCACCTACCGCAGACCGCTCACGAATTATTTTTGTCTAATTGGTTTAGACGATAAAAAGCGAAGATATTGCAGAAACGTAGTAGTTTATTGTCCATTACGCCATCTATCAGTATGTCAAAAAAAATATATTTAATATTAAACTTTTTACTTCATGATGTTTTTGTCTGTCCTATTTTAACAATAAAATGTATTCGTTTTTCTGTATTCCTATCTTAGTTTGTTTCCAACCCGACACTGACTAAATGTTATGTCAATCTTAAGAGCTTTTGATCATTATTAATTGCTCTTATTCTCGAGGAAAATGGCTTATCCAGACGTAAAAAATAGTATTTGCTATTAATGTTTCTAAAATCTTAATTCTTTTTTTTTGTCTTATTATCAAAAAAAATATATTTAATATTAAACTTTTTACTTCTATGATGTTTTTGTCTGTTCTATTGTAACAATAAAATGTATTCGTTTTTCTATATTTCTATTTTAGTTTCTTTCCAACCCGACACTGACTAAACGTTATGTCAATCTTAAGAGCTTTTGATCATTATTAATTGCTCTTATTCTCGAGGAAAATGGCTTATCCAGACGTAAAAAAAAGTATTTGCTATTGATGTTTCTAAAATCCTAATTCTTTTTTTTGTTATATTATCAAAAAAAATTATTAATAAACTTTTTACTTCATGATGTTTTTGTCTGTCCTATTTTAACAATAAAATGTATTCGTTTTTCTGTATTCCTATCTTAGTTTGTTTCCAACCCGACACTGACTAAATGTTATGTCAATCTTAAGAGCTTTTGATCATTATTAATTGCTCTTATTCTCGAGGAAAATGGCTTATCAGACGTAAAAATAGTATTTGCTATTGATGTTTCTAAAATCTTATTTCTTTTTTTGTCTTATTATCAAAAAAAATATATTTAATATTAAACGTTTTACTTATGATGTTTTTGTCTGTTCTATTGTAACAATAAAATGTATTCGTTTTTCTATATTCCTATCTTAGATTGTTTCCAACCCGACACTGACTAAATGTTATGTCAGTCTCAAGAGCTTTTGATCATTATATAATTTCTCTTATTCTCGAGGAAAATGGCTTTTTTCGTTTAGGGAAAAGCCCAATTTATTTGAAAAATGTTAAGTGTCATTTAAGATAATTTTGGGATATAACTATTTTTATTTATAGATATTGCATATTTTAATTTGCTAGTTATATTTTATAACAAAAAAATAGATAAAAACGTGCATTAGACCTAAATAAATATTAGGTTTAAGTTGGTGACTTCGCGAGACAGTATCCCAGCAAACACTATTTGCCGGCAATATACATTTTTCATATTGGCATTGATGGTAAAACATTGGCAATTGGTGGCAATATTATGTCAACATCTTATACGCATTAAAAAGTCAACCCTAAATAAACACTTAATTGCCAATAAATTTTACATGCAGACGAATTGCCGGCAAGCATACAAAAATAGCAGCATACCAATCCTGATTAAATAAAGCACGCGTTTTTGTACAGGCAAATAAATATTGGATTTTTGAAGGCAAACCTTCAACGCATTTTCATACTTTTTAAACCATATTATTAACATTTGTATTTAACTAACATTAAAGCAATTTTTTTGATCTGTTTTATTTATAATGGGCAGCTAAACAACATTATTTTATGTTTTTTTACATAATTTAAAGGAAATGGCTTTTCACATAACATTTTCATTGTTAAAAATCATGCAAATAAAAATTAGGTCAAACAAAATGTTTATTATGCATTTTGGAGCGAATAAAAATAAAATGATGGTAAAATTAGCTACG